>BSBK01006356.1:350000-549281 GCA_027943335.1 Chamaecyparis obtusa | reverse complement strand
ATTGTCGCACGGAAAGGTGCGAGCCTATACCTTTTTAAAAAAATATTATTAAAAATCAAAACTTACTTTTTGTTAATTATTTTTTTTCAATTAAATTATTTATTATTTAAAAAAAATTCTTTTATTAAATTAGTTAATTTTAATATTTGATTTTTGTTTTTATGTATTTATTTAAGTTATTAGTTTAATCTAATTTTTAATTTAATTCTTTTCATTATAAATGTTTTTTATGAGGATTATAATTAAGGGTTATTGTTTGTACATTAATTATTTTAAATTGGTTTATTAATGTAATTACTTAATTTGATTATAAATTTAATTGGATAAATTATGTTTTAATCAGATTATTTAATTACTGTATGTATTTGAAAGCTAGATTTATTTCGTATTATTTTTAATTAATTATATCTGGTTCTAGTATTAGGATGAGATAGAATCTTTTGTGAATTTGGATTGTTTATTCTTGTGTATGTAAGTGATGCATTCATTAGTAAACATGGTTTATCGTGATGACTTTAGATGCTCTTGGGAAATTTATCTTGGATTGTTTATTAGGGGTTGTAGTTGACTTTTTGGGGATATAATCCAGAGGTGGGTATATCGGGTGTTTGGATTGTCTCATTTATTTGTCTTGCATACTCTGTTAGGTTGTATGAGTTGCTCTAACCCTAGGTGGGTTTGTTCTTTAGATGATTCTGGTTTTTTGCATGTTTCTATCACTTTTAGATCTAGTTGTTGTGATTCATGAGTTGTGTTAACTCAGGGTTATATTTGATCTTGTGAAACCCTAGGGTAAGTTATCTGAGTGTATAGCAAGAAGTGGCTTGTAATTGGTGCCGAAGCTCGAAAGTGGCTACCAGGATATCCTATTACAAGTAGCTTAATAAGTGATAATTAATAACATTGAGAGTTTAAAATGAACCTAATAAGATATTATGTGCCTCGCCCATGCCTGAGTTCCTAATTGAGTTTTGACTAGGATGGGAGTGAGAAGATGCTTTCTACCTACGTGGACTGGATTTGGCATAGTTAGTACCTTGTCTACATGAGAGGTTACTGATACCACATAGAGTCACTAGGGTGTCGGGGTCTGAAGAGACTACCAAGATAACCTTAGAGTTGGCTCATGTGATGACACTTTCTTTATGCATCTTAGGTTTCCTACATGTGTTGGTTGCCTCTGGTTGTGTATGTTGTACCTTTTGAGTTAGAAGCTTTCAGGATCTCTTCCTTGGTTTGTTATGTTGTTTGTTATCTGAGTGGGATCTAATGTTATCTCCTCAGCATGGTGGGAGTGGACCATTTAGGTTCACGAGGTCGGGTGGTAGTGATTCTTTTACCATTTGAGACTCTGACGTTCGTGTACCAGTGCTAGATGATCCCTATGGCAATTGTTCCTTCTTGATCTTCATTGATGGAGATGTGTTCTTATTCTTCTTTTTGGTTATTGTATTTACATACCCTGCGACATGTGCAGTGGATGTAGGTTATTATGGTTACCTTATGGTACCAGTTGTATCTATGTTATCTTTTATGTGATGTTGCATTTGTCTTTCATTTGTTTATATGAGTTTGTAATTATGTCTAATCTAAATAAATTAATTTTATATTCATGTAATCTTCATCATGGAATCCTTTAGAGTTGTAACCTATGTGAGTTGTTCATTTCATTGTATTGCTTCTGCATTGTAAAACTTTGATGTTGTTGAATGTTAACACTTAAAAAAAAATTATTCCGCAAACTTAGATGCATGTTTAGGTTAAGTTCTCATGGGTTCCCTGGCAGGGCATTACATGCATACCCAAGACATATTATCTATTGTTGTAACTTCATCTAAAGACAATGAAATAAAGTTTGACTCTCTTATTTTTTCCTTTATATCTTGTTTTTCAACCTTAGCAAGACAACTTTCCCATTCCCATCCACTGTTCACTGACTGATGGTTGTTAGGAAATTTAGCAACATTCAAAAAGTATAATAAAGTACTAATTTCTAGGTAGTCTATCATAGGATGCCCTCTGCTCAAAATATTAGAAATAATACTTAACTGAATAGTTTTTCCTAGTTGTGCTACTGACATTGCCTTTCCAAAAATAGCTTTAGTAGAACCTCCACATTCAACAATATTTTTCTATCTTTTCAAATGTGCATCATATTCTAAGGTAGTCTTAACATGCTGGCATTTCTCATTTATTTTCTATCTTATCACTTCTTTTTCAATTCCATCTATGATTTATTTTTTTGTAAACTTTACCAATATGCTTTTCTATGGTGTCAAGTTTTATCTGCAACCTCTTATCCTTTTTATGTTTCCAACTAAAAATCTTATATCTACATTCTATTGGAGGGTCACCTTTTTTTGGATTCTCTTTTGGTTCAATGAATGGACAATTTGACACCCAATCAATTTAAAAACTCCTTAGCATATCCTACTCTCGACCTATTTTTATTTGGATTTTCTTTTCCCCTTCCATGCATCATCATCATCTACAACATTGTCATCCACGTCAATTATCTCATTCCCGCTATTTTGGGTATCTACTAGATCATCTTATTCATTGTCATCTGAGATGTCACATTCACCACCTTCTTTAATACCTTGTGTAGGTTGTGAATCTTGTAGTTGTGATGATGTAGCTTCATCATTTTGACCACAAACATTTCCAAAGTACAAAATTAAGGTTCTACATTTTTCTATCCTATCTTGGCATTCACCACATTCAAGAGTCTTACCCTTCTTCATGTTTGACATCTCCAACAAAATAAAGGCTACAAAAGACTATCTACTCATTTAAGAAGAAATAATAGACTATAAAATTAATTGGCCCAGGGGCCTAGAATCTAGATTTCTAAGGTCTCCCCACTCAATAAGAATTAACTAAAAATTGCATTGTGTAAATAGATTAAGATGATTAATATTATAACGCTTCAAAAAAATGATCACTTACCTTTAGATTCTCAATGAGTTACACTAGCAATTAAAAATGCAACAATAGTTGTTCCTGGTCTATAACTTGGCTATTTATTTGAATTAAGAGCTCACAACTGACCAAATCGTGTAAAAAAAAATCTAATCTTTGATGGTATTTATACCAATCCATATTTGGTGAATTCAATAAGAATTTTAAATGGTACAGAAATATTTGATGAATCCTGCTTAATTCTAACATGTCTTATGTAAATGTAGGGTGAATCAAATGTTGATAAAACATATACATTGTAATTTTCTAGACAATTATGGATTGTCCATTGAGATGAACTTATAATCCAATTGGTAAAATCACAAACATTGAACGATAAAATAGTATTGGTGAATACAACGGTTAATTAAGACATGCTTTTGAAAATGCCAAGTGAATTGGGTCCTCATGAAAATAGAGCTATTGATGGCTATTGGCAAATATTATTGTGAATTAAGACACAATTTTGAAATTGTAGGAAAAATATTAAATGGACCATTGTGAAAATGTAGTTTCTATTGGTGAAATCTTTAAATCAATATAATTAATTAAATAAAATGATGACAAATTGAATTGCATTTGATTGAAAATTGATAAATTAAGGCAATTCGACCACTCTGTTCGGTCCCCACTTATTTGCTAATTTTGAAATTGTTGATACAAACTATTCGTCACTAAATTTACACACACACACACACACATATACATACATATATACATACATACATACATACATACATACATATATATATATACACACACACACACACATCTGTGTGTGTGTGTGTGCGCGCGCACAAATATATTGGGTGGTCCCACAATAGTGTGTCCCACTTTGACACAGAGATCAACATTTTGAGAAAAAACTTCACTTTCGAATACCCATTGCCGCAAAACTATTAGGAATTTGAAGATGATGTAAACTAGAGTCTTTTAGAATTTTCTTTCTAGTTTCTAAATCTATTTTTTAAAAAAATTAAATTCATTTTTACTTCTCCTTCAAAAAGTGGTTTACGTGAAAAAATCATATTTTTAAGGAGTTGTTGTCACTTGGATCAGCATAACTTTTTTTTAAAATATGATAACGATGTAATAATTTTGAGATTATATTTGTAACTTCAATATCTAAAGGATACAATTGGTTTCATTCATTTTGGGTCAATGTTTCATAATTTATTAAGTTCTAAAGTGATAATAACTGTAATTTAGACATAAGATCGCTTGGATCGCTCTAACTTGATTTGTGTATATCGAAATTCATTTTTTTTTTAATAGAAAGGTAACACAAATAATCTTTTCCTACATATTTTTCATAATTGTTTTTTTGTAATTTACTATTTTTTTCGAAGTCTTGAAGAGACAGGTTGTTGAATGACCAAACAACCTATGTTTAGTTAAAGTAATATTTAAAAGTGATAATGAACTCAATATGTATTAAAATTATATTCATTAGAAAGCTTGTTCCGAATAGAATCATTTGACATCACATGTTTAGAAAAACCATCTTGTTTGGTCCTTGTCCGAAGCCTTGAAAGACCATTTTTTTGTAGTTTACTTTTTTTAAGGGCAAAATTTCAATTTAGGGGTCTTCTAGCGAGGACCCCCTTTGCTCGAAGATACTTGAGGGGCTTTGTACAAGGGGTCTTCACTCAAAGACCCTCATGTGAAAAGTCTGGTGGAGAAACACCCTGCCAGAATTTTTCCCAGCCTACTTCAAGCGAAGGAGGTCAGCTAGTTATGAATTTGTTTTGTAAAAAAATTTAGAATGTTATAAAACTAAAACATTTTCTTTCTATTTTCCATTGAATTGTAATAAATTAATTCTCTTTTTCTATTATTGATCAATTTTTACAAAGGCATTTTTTGGAGGAGGATTGCTATTTCTATTTTTTTCAAAGGCATAATTTTGGAGAGGAGAAATATTAGATCAAAGTAATTTTTGAAGAAGAGAATTTTTATTGGCAATCTTGTGGAAGATATTTTTTGGAGAGAAGAAATGGGGAACAAGAAGGGAAGACAAATTAAATCTAATAGAAAAAGGTCACCTGGTACTGAACAAAGAAATCGTGAAGCTGCATTGACATATTATCATAAAACTAAAGAAGGTGAAGGATAAGTTGAAGTAGGAGGGTCAAGTCAAGTCGAAGAATTGCACATTGAAGAAGGGTTAGGATCACTCCCTACAGAAGCTCAAGCAATTGATGTTGGAGAAGGGTCAAGATCATGTGCTCCTACTAGTATGGATAAACTTTTAAATTTAGCTCAAACTGTAAAGAGAATATTAATTATAGAAACTTAGATCATTTACTTCCAATGGACGTGGAGAATTTGAGATCACTTGCTAATGTCCAACCCTTAAGTCTTGCTAAGAAGAGATCAATGAATATGATAGCAATAGAAATATTGGCTAAATTTGGTAATTTTGAAACACTTGAACTAGCCCAATTTCTTTCAATTGTACTTATAAACAAAAAGTTGGAAGGGGCATTAAAATTATTGGGTATATACACAACATCAAAGAAGAGAAAAATTGTTGATGTATGCAAACTGATGTGATTGAAAATCTTAGGAAAGGTTTGAACCAGGTAGGGAAGCGATCTCAAACTAAAGATAAGACCATTACAAGAAAAGTTATATTGACATCCATTGTAGGTAACACTATGCTTTGAAAAAGACAGATATCTTTAGTTTCATCTCAGTTTGGTTTTAATAGGAAAACAATATCATGATATGTTAATAGGAGAATACTTTTGGATGATAGCACCTTGGAAGGCAATTGGGCAATCATATGTAGAGCTCCTCGTTCTGATAGGATTGATGGAGGAATTAATAATCTGGTCAGATTATTTTGGAATGATAATACATGTCCTTCATCAAATAGTAGAGATGTTGTTAGACATAGAATTTTAGCTAATCAATATGAATATTATATGAAACATTGGTTGGACACAACACAACATGAAATGTATGTGTCATTTTGTAGCTCAAATCCTAATATAAAGATTGGGCAAAAATTATTTGAAAGATTGAAGCCATATTATATCAGGACAAATAAAGTGTAAATGAAACATGTTGTTGTCGTTATCATATTGAATTTGATCTCCACTATCAAGTTTTTTGAAAGTTTGTAGAAGACACTTATGGTTTTGAAAATGCTCCTCCTACTAGATGAAGTGAGTTCATCTCATCCATTTTATGTGACAAAAAAGATGATGTAGATGGAAAAATAAATTGCATAAAAGGAATATGTCAAACATGTGTTGATTTGTCTCTTTTTCCTTTGAAAAATAAAAATATTAATGTAACAAAGATGGTAAATTGCAAGAGTTACAAATATGTAAAGAATGAAATAAAATTTGGAAAAGAATCCAAAAGGTTAGAATATGTTGAAGAGGAGATAAATGTTGGAGTATTTATGGACAAGTTTAAAAAATTGATTCAACCCTACATTCATCATGTTTTTTTTGCAAAGTGGAAAGCACAACAATTCCAAATACTGAGAGACAATTTCCCACTTGGAACTATTGTATCAGTTGTTGATTTTGTAGAAAATTATTCATTTGTTCCTCAAAAGACAATTCAATTAGAACACTATTTTTCAGAGAAAATTACTATTATGGTACATGTGTGTTATCGACACACACAATTAGATTTGGATGGTATTCAGATCACATTTGAAGCACAAGTCATCAAGAAGGAATATCATTTTTATATAAGTGATGATAGAGAGCATGACATTCATTATGTAGAACACTCTTCAAGATGTTTTTTGCAAATTTGAAAGAAAGACGTATAAAAATTGATAAACATTATGTTTGGTCAAATGGATGCGCTGCACAATTCAAATCATTGAAACCATTTTATGCACTATGTAGATATCATCGTAATGAAAACATACCACATGTCTGGAGTTTATTTGAGAGTGGACATGGAAAAGGTGAACATGATGGTGTTGGAGCTTGCATCAAACGTGCTATATGAAAGTATCAAATGAATTATAAGAGAGTTCATATAAAAAATACACATGATGTTGTTGAATGGTGCAAGACATATTTCACACAAATGCGAATGACATGTCATCAAGATTGACTCAAGCGGTGCCACATAGAAATTTTTGGGAGATAAAAGGTATGCACACATTTTTAAATTATTCAACATTTTTAAATTATTCAAGTATTTAAATTTTTTATGTATTCTTTATTCAAATTATATTTATAGAATGCATTATATATGCATTTGTTCAGGTGTGGATAGAAAAATTATGCATGGCTGCAATAGGATAGAAAAGACGTGATCTTTGCATTTAGTTATGAGTACGAATTATCACAATTAGATGTTGAACACTAGGGACTACTCATGCTTTTGTTGTCATTGCATTGCTGACAATTATGAGGAATGCATCAATCAAGACTGTGAATATGTAGGTGCATGGAATCTAGTGCCACTAGTTATTACTGATACATTTGATAGAGATAAAGATGAAAACTTTGATGATGTTCCTTTGATTTCTACTGATTACGATTATATCTCGGGATTGGTCAAAATTAGTAAGTATATATATTTCACATTATATGGTCCATTGAGATGAATGTATAGATAGATAGATAGATGTATAGATTGAACTAAGTAAATTTTAAGATCTCACATGTATATATAAATTTACTGTGCAAGAGATGTCTTTGTAGTGATTGTTGAGTGTGAAAATGTAGGAGTTGGTTATTATTTACTGCGTTGTACTGCAAAGAGGATGAAGTTACTTGAACCTGAAGAAAGTGATGGAATATTGTTCCCCATAGGTTTGTACATGCTTTACTTCAATATTGAACTCAATTTGTAAATTTTAAATTTCAACCTTTTAACAAATTTCAAATTTTGTTTGTTTAAATTTATATTGTTAAAATTTGTGACCTGCAGGTTCAATTGTTTTAGAGGGAACATATTTCAAGAAAATCAAAGTAATTCAACATGGTATTCAATTTGTTGATTACTAACCAGACAATAAGGTCTTTCAATATAGTTACCTAGTAGTTGCCACCTCCATTTGTCTCCATACAATTAAAACTCAACGTGGATGTCGTAAGTGGAGACTAGATAGTGAGGATCATGAGAGAATATTACATGTTCTCCATGAAAGGTCTGAACCACTTGAGTTGGTCTAAAAAGTATAATATGTATACCTATTTCATGTGTTGGGACCTACTTGATATCTCTGGATTAAATTGACTATACTTTGTTTATATATTTAAACATATGATGGACTATAATTTGTTGATATATGATGGACCTATTTGATGGTTCAATGGTTTTAACATATAGAATTTTATGTATGCTTTTATATATATGCTTGTATAGATGTATGGTTTTATATGTATGCTTTGATTATTCAATGATTTTTATAGATTGCATATTAGTTAAAGATTTTATGTATGCTTTGATTATTCAATGATTTTTATGATACTTATTGTCCATTAGTTACATGTATTAACTATTTATTTTTTATCATATTAATTCTAGGTCCCCTTAAGACCTCCCCTTAAGATTGCTTATTAGTTAAAGATCCCCTTAAGACATTAGTTTGAACACTAAAAAATGATGAAATTAGTTAGATTACTTATAACATGTGTTAGTTCTAGACTGAGTTAGAATAGTTATTGTCCATTAGTTACATGTATTAACTTGTTATTTTTTATGATATTAATTCTAGATCCCCTTAAGACCTCCCCCTAATATTTCTTATTAGTTAGAATAGTTATTGTCCATTAGTTACATGTATTAACTAGTTATTTTTTATCATATTAATTTTAGATCCCCTTAAGACATTAGTTTGAACACTTAAAAATGGTGAAATTAGTTAGATTACTTATGACATGTGTTAGTTCTAGAATGAGTTAGAATAGTTATTGTCCATTAGTTACATGTATTAACTTATTATTTTTTATGATATTAATTATAGATCCCCTTAAGACCTCCCCTTAAGATTTCTTATTAGTTAGAATAGTTATTGTCCATTAGTTACATGTATTAACTAGTTATTTTTTATGATACTAATTCTAGATCCCCTTGAGACCTCCCCTTAAGACCTCCCCTTAAGATTGCTTATTAGTTAAAGAACCCCTTAAGACATTAGTTTGAACACTAAAAAATAATGAAATTAGTTAGATTAATTATGACATGTGTTAGTTCTAAAATGAGTTAGAATAGTTATTGTCCATTAGTTACATGTATTAACTTGTTATTTTTTATAAAATTATTTCTAGATCCCCTTAAGACCTCCCCTTAAGATTGCTTATTAGTTAGACTAGTTATTGTCCATTAGTTATATGTATTAACTTGTTATTTTTTATGATATTAATTTTAGATCCCCTTAAGACCTCCCCTTAACATTGCTTATTAGTTAGAATACTTATTGTCCATTAGTCACATGTATTAACTTGTTATTTTTTATGATATTGATTCTACATCCATCTAATAAAATCTAATCAAATGAAACCATCTAATCAAATCATATCATCTAATAAAATGAAACTATCTAATCTAATCAAATGAAACCATCTAATCAAATCATATCATCTAATCAAATTAAATCATCTAATCAAATCATATCATCTAATCAAATCATATTATCATCTAATCATATCATATCATCTAATCAAATGAAATTATCTAATCAAATCATATCATCTCATCAAATCATATCATCTCATCAAATGAAACCATCATAAATCTATATAATGTCAAATCATAAATCATCTATGTCTAGAGGTTTGGATAGCATATAAATATATGTCTTGAATCATAAACTAAAAATATCAAACATATAATAATGACATAAATAATGAGTCTCAAATAAAAGATCTGTGCAACATGTCCTAAACTAGGGAGTCATCCAGGTGCATGCGAACAGAGCGACCCTCTGACTGACTGCCAAAAGCATCCTCTGGTTGTGAGGCAACAACTGATCCCTGCGAATATAAATGCATGTATATAATAATAATGTAAAATACTTAAAATATTATAAATGCATGTTTAAACTTACATATTTTTAAAACTTACCTAACCACTAGTAGGTGTCACATCTATTGAATCTCTCCTACGAAGATGCTCTGAGCCCACACTAGAGGTAATGTGCTATGATCGAGTGTCATGAGCATCCTCTGGCTGTGAAGTAGCAATTGACCCCTAGAAATTTAGTACAATAGTTGATTATATACATGTGCATAGTATATATTATGTAAAGTACTTGAAATATATAAATACATGTTACAAGTGTACGTGCATGCATGCTTAAACCTACATATATCTAAAACTTACCTGACCACTAGTAGGTGTCACATCTACTGAATCTCTCATATGAAGATGCTTTGAGCCCACACTAGAGGTAATGTGCTCTGCTAACTATGCCTGCAAAATATTATACATAGAACAAACATCAATACACACATCTATAATTAATTGTTCACTAAAACTTCTAGAAAGGAGATAAGAAAAAATTATATATCTAGGTCTCAGGAGCAGGAGGATCATTAGCGCGCTGCACCATCATATCATCAATAGAAACTGCATCATCCACACCACCTTCAATCATGAACCTCCCTAGTAATGAAGAGTGTAGGGATGCCACTAGTTGGGAGGGGAGTGATGTAGAGCCTAAACCACCAGGATGCAATAAAAAATCCATAAATGATCCAATATCAGTGTCAATGTCCACCTAGCTCAACCTGCATAACTTCTCATCAAATGTGTCTAGGCTCTCAGTTGTGATGTTTACATCTCCAACCTGCATATCTGGCTCTGTAGCTACAGCCTGATCAGTGGGTGCAGAGCGCTCTACAGAGTGTTGTACCTCACTAGATGGTGTGTCCTATGTTGGTAGAACTACAGGACCCCGTGCAAGTCCAGTGACATCTCTGACTGAATGTATTGGGATCCTCTGCATGTCAGCAATATAAGAATATGACTGTAGGAGATCCTCAAAAAAGTAAAGTGCCACATCTAAATGACTATGATGACTAGAAATGGCTCGTATCTCTCCAGGTGCAGGAAGACCTGTAGCTCTATATGCCTCGCCACTGAACCCTGTAGCAATACTAGATGAATCCTCAGAAGATGATTTGGCTCGACTCGGTCTAGTCAAAATATATCTACCCACTATATCTGAAGTGATGGAGGTTGTTGCAGAAGAAATCTTCCCTATCCTATCCACTACTCCCCTCTAAGAAGCAATGACCACTCTATCAGTAGTAGCAACCATCGTCGATGCCACTATCGAAGTCTTCTGCCCAACCAACTGTCTATGAGAATGTACAACTCAATCAGCCCTATGATACTAATCATGGTTTGCAACTCTACCACGCCCCTGATTGTAATATCTAAGAAGATCTAAATAGTTGACCCTGAGTCCCAAATGAAACTCAGCGTACAACTTTTGTGCAAAATATAAAGGAATATGGTCATTATTAGGATAATGACCATGTACTGCAAGAAAATGAAGGTATATCATGCATGTGATATGGGGAATCACACACCATGTCACCTAATACACCCTCACCTTGGGCTTCCCCTCATAAAATGGGAAAATCTCTCATTTGATGATTTCCTTGGGGACATAGCTCTGAACCATCTCCAAGGAAACATCACCTAAGACCTCGGCTCTCAACTTTCAAAAAATAGTATCAACAACCTGAGATGTGAAGGAAGAGTGTGATCTCAATCTGGTAGTCATCTCCTCCAAACTGGTCAATATAGTGATACAAGTATCTTTGTATATGCCATCTGTTAGAGATGTACGAATGGACTCTCTAAGTCGAGCCATCTCTGACTCAACACTCTAAAAAATAGTTGCTAAATCAGGAGTACGAGGTGCGTCCTGAGTGGCCATCTAGATGTAACATGTGAAAGTTAAGTGTTAATAATTAAGTACTTGATTACATGCTATAACTACGCATTAAATGGAAATAAATATCTGAATATATAAAATTATAGTTAAATTTACAATAGTAGAGTGTATTAATAGTCCTAAAGGTTCCTTGAATGTACTAATTGGTATTAATAGGTCCTATTAGGTCAAATAAGTGGTCTTATTAGGTCTTAAGGGTCCTAGGATGTGCTAGTTGATTTTAATAGGTCATATTAGTCCTATTAGGTCTTAAGGATCCTAAGGGTTCTTAAAGTGTTTTATGCACAATAGGAGTCCTAAAGGAACCTAGAGTGTACTAATAGTCCTAAAGGGTCCTTGGATGTACTAATTGGTATTAATAGGTCCTATTAGGTCAAGTAAGTGGTCTTATTAGGTCTTAAGGGTCCTAGGATGTACTAATTGGTTTTAATAGGTTATACTAAAGTCCTAAATTAGGTCTTAAGGGGACCTATTAGGTCTTAAGTGATCATATTCTAGGTCTTAAGGATCCTAAGGGTTCTTAAAGAGTTTTATGTCATAATAGGGGTCCTAAAGGAACCTAGAGTGTACTAATAGTCCTAAAGTGTCTTTGGATGTACTAATTGGTATTAATAGGTCCTATTAGGTCAAGTAAGTGGTCTTATTAGGTCTTAAAGGTCCTAGGATGTACTAATTGATTTTAATAAGTCATATTAGTCCTATTAGGTTTTAAGTCTAGTCTTATTAAGTCTTAAGACATCTTATTAGGTCTTAAGTGGTCCTATTATTGGTCTTAAGGATCCTAAGGGTTCTTAAAGAGTTTTATGTCACAATAGGGATCCTAAAGGAACCTAGAGTGTACTAATAGTCCTAAAGGGTCCTTGGATGTACTAATTGGTATTAATAGGTCATATTAGGTCAAGTAAGTGGTCTTATTAGGTCTTAAGGGTTCTAGGATGTACTAATTGGTTTTAATAGGTCATATTAGTCCTATTAGGTCTTAAGTTCAGTCTTATTAAGTCTTAAGGGGTCCTATTAGGTCTTAAATGGTCATAGTCTAGGTCTTAAGGATCATAGGGGTTCTTAAAGAGTTTTGTCACAATAGGGGTCCTAAAAGAACCTAGGGTGCATACTAACAGTCCTGAAGGGTCCTTGGATGTCACAATAGAGGGTCATAAAGTGATGCAGGAGCATCCTGGGTGTAAGAGCAACCTTGCATCACCCAAAAATATTTCTATTTTTGTATTCAATAAGGGCTATCTTGTGTAGAGTTGCTATTTATGGAAACTTGCTATTTTTTTAGTAAGTTGGTCATACAATCTTGGAATGTTCTAGTTTTACATGTGGAGGTTCATCTTAGTTATATCAGCTTGCCAGTAAAGTTTCATTGCTAGATCAAGTCTAGTTTTGAAGATATTGCAGATTTTCGGTATTGGCAGCAAGGTACATAAACTTTAAACTCAATTTTGAAAGCTTTAGAGGCCCTGAATGAGGTCAAAGTTTTGGCTAAATGAACCTTACTTAATTTAGGTGCTGTAGAGCTCCTCGTGCCCTTTCTGAATTAGGGTCATAATAGTCAATCGGAGCAACTGGTGATGACTTATGGTCTTCGGAAGTTGGGTCACCTGAAATGGTGAAAAATAATTTCTCTTCAAAATCTATTCAGGTTTCAAAAGTTATTTTGAGCCGACTTTGATGTAATAAATTATAAAATAAAATAATTCTAAGTTTGGTCGGCCCTATGGGCTAAATTTTTGGAACCTTCTCAGGTGGTGGAAATTGCCTATATAAGGAAGGCTGTAGTGTTATCTTAGACAATTCGGGACAGTTCTGGGTAGGGATTTGGGTATTGATTCAAGGTTTTTTCCTACAAAATATTGTAAGGGAATGCCCATGTGGCTTTGCATATTGTAATTCTAAAATTTTGTAATTCCACATTTGTGGAGATAATAAGAAGCCAATTTTCTGTTCTTGCATATGGTTATTATTTCTCTATTTCTATTATGTGTTTGTGGTATTAAGGGGAGCACCCTTCATCATAAAGGGTCCTAAGGTGTACTAGTTAGGTCCTCTAAGTGTCTTAAATGATACTAGGATGTACTAAAGCTCAGTGGAACCTAAGATCAGTGGAACCTAAGATACATGAATGGGTCCTACGACATACTAAGATACATTAATGGGTCTTTGGGGTCCTATGTGTCTTAAGACATCGTAAGGGATGGATAAGTTTCCTAGAATGTATTAAGGGGTCACATGTGTTGTAAGTGGTCCTACATGATCCTAGGTTATATAAATTGATTCTTGTATGTATTAAGGGTTGTTCAAGGTGACAATGGGTCCTCATATCAATTAATAGAACCTAAGATACATGAATGGGTCCTAGGGAATCCTAAGATACATTAATTGGTCTTGGAGGTTCGAAGGGGTCCTATGTGTCTTTAGATGTCATAAGGTATGGATAAGGCTCCTAGAATGTCTTAAGGCTTCATAGGTGTCATAAATGCTTCTAAGGAATTATAGGTTAAATTAATTGATCCTAGTATATCTTAAGGGTCCTAGAGGCAAACAAATGGGTCCTCTTATGTAATAATGGAATGCAAGATACATGAATGGGTCCCGAGACATCCTAAGATACATTAATGTGTCTTGGGGGTCCTAATGGGTCCTAGGTATCTTAAGATGTTGTAAGGGATGGATAAAGGTTCTAAAATGTCTTAAGGGGTCATATGTGTCATAAGAGGTCTTAGAATGTCATAATGTGTCATAGGTGTAATGAGTGGTCCTAAGGGATCCTAAGTTATGTTAATTGATACTAGTATGTCTTAAGGGTTCTTGATGGAAACAATGAATAAACATATGTCTTAGTAGAACCAAAGATACATAAAAGGGACCCAGGACATGCTAAAATACATTAATGGGTCTTTGGGTTCGTAAGGGGTCATATGTGTCTTAAGATGTTGTAAGGGATGGATAAGGGCCCTAGAATGTCTCAAGGTGTCATAGATGTCATAATGGGTCCTAAGGGATCCTAGCTTACATTAATTAATCCTAGTATGTCATAAGGTTTCCTAATGGAAGCTGCATTGCCCTTTAGAATATAGTGGCACAGGTCCTATAAACCTAGAGACCGAGTAGTTTATCCAATTGGAGATTGAGGTCCAAGGCTCATGCCTTTAGAATGGTAGGGCCCTCCAGATGCCTATTTAGAGCCGCCATTTTAAGAGCCGCACCAGCACCAGTAGATCCAATAGCAGCAGATGCAGAGCCATAGCCAGTAGATCCAGTCGGTGAAGCAGTTGAACCAGAAGCATAACCAATGGGTCCTCATATGTATTAATGGAACTTGAGATACATCGATGGGTCCTAGGACATCCTATGATACATTAATGGTTCTTGGGGGTCCTAAGGAGTACTATGTGTCATAAGACATGTTGTAAGGGACTTGCAAGGGTCCTAGAATGTCTTGAGGGGTTATAGGTGTCATAAGAGTTCCAAAGGGATCCTAGGCTATAGTAATTGATCCTAGTATATCTTAAGGGGTCTTGAGGGTGAAAATGGGTCCTCATATGTATTAATAGAACGCAAGATACATGAATGGGTCCTACGATATCCTAAGATACATTTATGGGTCTTGGGCATCGTAAGAGGTCATATGTGTCTTAAGATGTCATAAGGGATGAATAAGGGTCCTAGAATGTCTTAAGAGGTCATAGGTTTGATATGTGTTCCTAAGGGATCCAAGGTTACATTAATTAATCATAGTATGTCTTTAGGGATCTTTAGGGTGACAATGGGTCCTTGTATGTATTAATGGAACTGAAGATACATCAATGGGTCCTAGGACATCCTAAATAATATTAATGGGTCGTGGGGGTCCTAAGGGGTACTATGTGTCTTAAGATAGTGTAAGGGATGGATAAGGGTCCTAGAGTGTCTTAAGGGGTCGTGGGTAACATAAGAGGTCCTAAGGGGTCCTAGGTTACATTAGTGGATCCTCGTATGTATTAATTAAATCTAAGATACATATATGTATCCTATGACAACCTAAGATATGTTAATGGGTCTTGAGGATATGAAGGGGTCATATGTGTCTTAAAATATTGTAAGAGATGTATAATGGTCCAATAATGTTAAGATGTTGTAGGTGTGATAAGTGGTCTAAGAGATCTTAGGTTACATTAATTGATACTAGTATGTCTTAAGGGTTCTTGTGGGCAACGATGGGTTCGCATATGTATTAACAGAAGCTAAGATAGATGAATGGGTCCCAGGACATTTTAAGATATAATAATGGGTCTTATGGGTCCTAAGGGATCCTATGTGTCTTAAGATGTCATAAGCAATGCGTAAGGGTCCTAGAATGTCTTAAGGGGTTGTAGGCATCATAACAAGTCCTAAGGGATCATAGGTTACATTAATTCATCCTAATATGTCTTAAGGAGCCTTGAGGGAAACAATGAGTCCTTGTATGTATTAATGGAACCTAACATACATCAATGGGTCCTAGGACATCCTAATATACATTATAAGGTCTTGAGATTCCTAAGGGATCCTATGTGTCTTAATATGTTGTAAGGGAGGGATAAGAGTCCTAGAAACTTACTACTACAATTTTCTAACATATTTTAACATACTACTATCATTTTCTAAAATTTAACTACAATTTTCTAAGATTTCTACAAATTAAAAATTATTTAAAACAAATAACTAACTAATATTTACTAACTTTACTAAAAATGCGTGTACCTGAGAGAGAGAGAGAGATTCCTAATATTTACTAACTTTAAAAGCAATTTAAAAACAAATATTTTTAATAATTTCTATAAGATCTTAATGTTTTCTAACATTTTCTAACATTTCTACTATGGTTTCTAATGTTTTGTAAACATTTTATAACATTTGCTAACAAACTACTACGATTTTCTATCATTTTCTAACATACTAAGTTACAATTTTATAACTTTTGCTAACATTCTACTACATTTTTCTAATATTTTCTAATGTATACTAGAAGTTACAATTTTCTAATATTTTCTAATGTATACTAAGTTACAATTTTCTAATATTTTCTAATGTATACTAATTTATAGTTTTCTAATATTTTCTAACATGTATACTAAGTTACGATTTTCTAACATTTGCTAACATATTCTAACATTTATACTACGGTTTTTTAACATTTTCTAACATTTTCTAATAGTTCTACTATGATTTTCTAACAATACTATTACAATTTTCTAACATATTCTAACATTTTATTATCATTTTCTAAAATTTAACTACGATTTTCTAACATTTCTACAAACTAAAAATGATTTAAAATAAATAACTAACTAAAATAAATATAAAACATATAATTTACAATAAAAAATGAGAAAAATGCGTGTACCTGATACTACTAACAATTTGAAGAGGTCGAAAAAGCTCGGGAGGTGTTGATGTCGTAGTGGATGTCACTGGTTCGCTCTAAGCCCCAAGTCCACAAAATCTCAAACTAGAATGGTGAAAATGAAATAGGAAGTCGAAAATTTATAAAAAAATCCGGCCAAAAGGGGCTTCATGCGAAGTACCCCACACAGGGTACTTCGCATGAAGCCAAGCATCCCCTTTGCGCGAAGAGGGTACTTGGAGCGAAGGCCCTAAAACTGATTATTTTATTTGAAAACCGATTTCCTTCGTCCCAAAAAGTGGGACACACTATTATGATTTCACCCATATATATTTCCTCTCTTTATTTTATTTTTTTGTTTTCTTATTCATTCTCTCATTTCAGTCTTCTCTGTTTTATAGTTAGGTCTGCAATTGTATTATTCACTTTCCTCTTCTTTATGATGGACCACAAAGTGTGATCTCAATCCAATCGATCGTGGAAAATCAATGCATCATAATCTAATAGACTATGGAAAATTAGTGCCAACTTTAGTATTCAATTTTGTCAGTATGTATATTAGACAAAGCACTATCTCTAACCAAAAGCTTGTTTGAGAATGATGTAGTCCTCAAGTCTATAATATCTCCAACTTCAAATATAACCCTTTTAAATTTATGCCTTTAATATTACACGCAAGTCTTTAGAACATTATCAAATGTAACAAAGACCACCTTGAAAGTACAACACCTTATTTTCTCAATCACTTCAATACATATAATTTGAGATGTCCCTTTCAAATTTTATAAATAATTTTAAATTAAATGTAAAATTAAAAAATATAAATAATGCCTAAAGTTGGAAATTTACTCTTGTTGGCTTCCTTTAATTTATTCGCATAAAATCTCAATCCCACTTCCAAATAAAACAATAGATCGATTCTGAAAACACTAAATCAACCCAAAGCGACAGCTAATGTCCAACCATAACAAATGCCAGTATATATCACAGTTGAGAGAGAATAACAAATGCGAGTTACTAGCAAATCCAATATGAATAAAATATCTATCTTCATCATTCTTCCCTTTCACCTGGCTATTTGCACTTCCCATGAATTAGAATCCAATTTCATTGCCCTCTGTAAATCTTTACTTCCATTTATGGAAGGAGATGCCAAAAAACCCTAGCTGAGATAAATGCTGACAGTGACAGAAAAATGGGCGGGCACGAATAAAGATTGGAATCTTTCTTCACGTTTTTGCCGGCATTTGGTAAGAAAGTGCCTTTCTATTTTCTCATTATAAATGCTAGGTTTTCATCAATGAGTTCTGTTTTTTTTTCATAGATCACAAGATAAATGTGAGGTATTCATTACTGAAATATAGGAATGATTTATGTTCTGATACTGTGTTTTTTTCTTTCTTACAGTAATTATTTATCATTTTCTTTATAATCTTTCATGTACCCTAATATCATATGGGAAAATGCAAATAAGTACAATATAGATATAATTAATTCATAATGTGAGCGTTTAAGATATTGTTCAAATGCTTATAAAGTATTGCATTTCCTTATTAATCTAATTAACTGCTAAATCATTAAAATAATTTTAATATAATTTAAATCTTAATTTTCCAACAGCAACTTGTTAAATTAGTTTTTGCAACATTTCAGTTCGAGTTAAAAGCATCATTTTCTTATCTTAACTACCTTTATTAAAGAGTGTTGTGATTTGTTTCAATAAATCAAAGCTAAGTTCGATTTATAGAGTTCGTATTTGAGAATATTTCATAATCTGTAAATTTTTAATTTTTTTTTGTTTCTCATATTCTAACTTAATTTATTATTTTTAATTATATAAACACTTTTGTTGGAAGCTATAAACTGGAAGAGGGTTTTGAAAAGAATCCAAAGTCTTGTTGAACAAAAAAAGAGCAAGAACAATATGAGAGCCGAACCTAAAAAAAACTAACCTTAAAATCAGAAAGGCCCACTTAGAAAAGGGACAGCCAAAACAACAATCATAAAAGTTTGAAGTCAAACCTCAAAAACAAACTCTAAAGTGGAATAAATGTTCAAAACCCTTCTATTTTTTATGAAGAAGGTCTAGACACAACTATAAGACATTAATTGGGACAATCTTAATTTACTACTAAAAACATTTTATCAATTTCACAAGAATTCATTCTTAAAGATATAATTTCCAAAAAAAATCTAAAACATTAAAAACCTGACTAATTTAATCTTAATTTTATTTTTTAACTTTTCGAAATCATTTTTCTTCTTCTCTTTTTTATTTTTGAAGAGATTGAATAATAATGGAGTTAAATAGTATATGTACTTTAACATGTATGTTGTTAACATAATAATTATCAAATTGCAAGTTCATCTTGCTGGATTTCATACATCAAGTTGTCAAGGAAAAAGTTGAATGACATGGAAAACTAACTTTGAATATATTTTTTATACAAAATACTAATTATTAGAGGGGTTGCTTAATCTAGAAATATCTAATTTGACTGAAGATAATTTCCAATTGACCGTTTAGCTAGCCTACTTTTCAGTACAACTGAAACTATGTTTTTCTTTCCAGAGTAGACTGTTCTTCAGCCACAGAAAATATTGTGAGAGCCCTCAGTGCATAATTTAAAAGCATCATTACTTGCTATGTCTACATCTACAGATTTGTACTATAGATTAACAATAATCTTTAAGAACTACTTGATATTTCTATTACTAAAATATGTTTCGAACATCTTGAAAATGTGTCAGTGATTAATTCTGGCTGTTTATTGAATAATAAAGCTTATTAAATATTAAGCTCAACTGTATTGTTTGAGATTAAGATGTTGTATATCTCCTGATATTATATAATTAAAAAGACATAAAAGTCACGTGCCTTGCCCCTGGCATATACAAGCTTACTGGCTCAACACATCTGCCATCTGCGGCAGCACACATTAGAGGATTGGGGAAGTAAGTTTTCTTTTGCAAATCATTATGAGAAGTTAGTCTACAGAAAATTTGAAAACAATACTATCACCAGAAAGCTTCTCTTTTCTTGGTTGGCTTCGAACATCCCTGTACAGTTGCTATAGATTCAGACAATCTGTTTTCTTTCAAGCACCAAAAACCAATTTCAAGAAGATTTGGATTTAGTGTGTTCTTGGATCTTGATAAGCCTAAAGTACTCACTGTTTTCACCTTTACTCATTAAAAAAGGATGACTGCCCTGCTCAACAATCTTTCCATCCTTAATAACTGCTATGCAGTCAGAGTTTTGAATTGTGCTCAATCTGTGAGCTATAACTATGCTTGTTCTTCCCACCATAACTCGATCTAGAGCTTCCTGAACAACCTTCTCTGATTGAACATCCAATGCACTAGTTGCCTCATCCAGAAGTAAGATACTTGGATTTCTTATTATTGCTCTTGCTATAGCTATGCGTTGCTTTTGCCCACCAGATAGCTGCAGTCCTCTATCGCCCGTATTTGTATCGTACCCATTCTCCAAATGACTGAAACAATATTAATAAGAATACATCAATTTCCAAAAAGGACAAAAAAAGGTTTGAGTTAATGTATTTCACTCACCATATAAATCCATGGGCATTAGCAGCTTCTGCGGCCTCAATCACCTCTGCCTCGGTTGCATCCTCCTTACCATAGAGAATGTTTTCTCTAATACTCCCTGCAAACAAAGTTGGTTCTTGCCCAACCAGACCTATAAAATGTCTCAAGTACCTCAAATTGTATTCTTTAATGTCTTTATTATCTATTAAAACTAGTCCTTTGATAGGATCATAGAATCTCTCCAAGAGTCCAATAATGGTGGACTTTCCACACCCACTTTTGCCAACCAAAGCCACACTGCTTCCTGCTTTGATTCCAAGGCAGAAGTCTCTCAATACAATAACATTGGGACGAGCAGGATAAGAAAAATCTACATTTCTTAATTCAACATTGCCGTCAATTTTATCTGGCTTAAGTCCTCCAATATCTTCTGGATTTATGGAACTATTTCTGTATAAGATCAGAAATACAAATTTTACAGCATCCGCACCCTTGGCTATGTCTGAAGTCATGCTTCCAGCATCTGCTATCATCCGCCCAATTCTTCCTATGATTCCTATGCAGGTTAAAAATGCATGAAAACTTAAATATCCTTGATGTTTAAGCTTCCCTCCATACCAAAATCCTAAAGCCCCTTGAGATGTATGGATAAATTCACATGTTCCAAGAACTAATCCTGCATACCATGATTGCCTCATGATCTCTTTGTGAGGCTCTTCTTGAGTGGATTCAAAGAGCCGAAGAATTCTTTCCTCACCACAGAAAGCTGCAATGGTTCTATGGTTTACAATACATTCTGTGGCCAATTGGCTGGTTTGGTTCTGGGCTTTGATAGACTTCCTCGAAAGTTGCTTAAGTAGAACCCTTTTTGTGTAGTAGCAGTAGATCTGTACAGGTTGTATGGCAATTAATACAATGGCAAAACGCCAGGAAGCAACTAGTGAAACAATGCAGGCTATAACCACTGCTGATAGACTTTCCACCATAAGCGACAAGCGATCTCCCACCAAGGATCTCATCTGCAGAATATTAGAAGAGCTCAATCAAGAATACTATATTTCTTCTATCTGTAAAGATTCTATTTTAATTTATTAGTTCAATACTTGCCATATTAGCTTCCGTTGATAGCCTGGAACAAACAGCTCCAGTTGAGTTTTCTTTCATATCAAACCATCCTACTTCAAAGGTTAAAATTTTTGACAGCATTTTCATACGGACCCTTCTGGTTAAGAACTCTCCCATGACTGCAAAGTTATAATGTTCGATCACATTTGTTAGGAAGGACCACACTGTCAATGCCACAAAAACAATGGAGTAACTTCTCATTTTGTCCCTTATTTCATCATGATTGTCCAGAAACAGGACTGATAGCATGCTTGCCACAGTAATAGAATATGATGGATTCAGGGCTCCGTATCCAATGGCACCAAGGCACCCCACTACAGCGTTCTTCCATTCTGGAGAGTTCATTCCAAACATTAAGCAAAAGGATGGAGATTGAGTTTTAGCTGAAACTTTGACCTTTTCTTCTTTTTCTAATGTAGAGAAAGAACTCTCACGTTCATCTAAAATATCTGATATGTTCTCAAGATCCCAGCTGGTCCCTCTCAAAATTGGTTTAGAGGTATTGTTGTCAACTGTTTGTATTTTGACCATTTGCTGTTGTAAGTGAATGAGAGATGCATACTTGCCATTTGGATCTTGGATCAGCTCCAGGTGTCCGCCTGACTCAATAACACAACCATCTTGCACTACCGCAATTCTGTCTGCAGCTTTCACTGTGGAGAGATGATGTGCCACAATAATAGTTGTACGTCCTGTAGAAGCTTTATGAAGAGCATCCTGGACAATGTGCACTGATTCTGCATCCAGAGCACTAGTTGCTTCATCCAACAACATTATTGGAGGGTTTTTAAGCATTGTTCGAGCAATGGCTATCCGCTGCTTTTGTCCTCCAGACATCTGGACGCCCCGTTCTCCTACCTGCAATATGAAGAATATGAAGCAAAATTATCAGTATATGAACTGATTTCATAAGAATAAGGGAAGTTTAAAAATATTTTTCTTCGGAATGAGGAATATTAAGGGATAGCTTAAATAGGTAACCTGTGCTTCTTGGATGGAGTAAAGTGATTAGGGAATTGAGAGGATGAACAGAGGAATTAAATAATAGCTGTCAAAGATTTAGTGAAAATGAATTTAATAGAAAACCCATGGAAAATACACTTAAAAGAAAATTCTATACAGACTGCAGAAGCACTCTGAAGTTAGGTAAGCTCAAAGGAAAGAACCCTACAAATACATATGGAAGAATTGAAGAGTCAGTCAAAAGAATAGGAGGAATATTAGGCTAGAGATGGAACAATTACACACTGTTGAACTTCATGATATTTTAGAAATTACAATTCTGAAGGTAATTGAGTTAATTATAATGGGTAAAATAATAATCTTTCTGTCCTAAAGATCTGACATGGTTTCCCATAGCTTTTCATTTTATTTTATCTCTATAATGCAACTGGATTTTTAACACCTAAAAATTACCTGTGTATCGTATCCTTGTGGTAGTTGAGTGATAAAGTGGTGAGCATTAGCAGCCATTGTAGCAGCGGTGATTTCATCCATGGTGGCATTTTCTTTCCCAAACAATATATTCTCTCGAATAGAGGTAGCAAACAGGGTTGGCTCTTGACTGACTAGACCGATTTGACTACGCAGCCATTTCAGTTGCAAGTCTTGAATGTTCATTGTGTCAAGAAGAATCTCTCCTGCAGTTGGATCATAAAAACGTTCTAATAACAAAATTGCTGTTGATTTTCCTGATCCGCTTGCTCCAACCAGAGCCATAGTTTGTCCAGCAGGAACAATTAGGGAGAAATTTCTAAATATCTGAGTGTCTGGCCGAGAAGGATATGTGAATTGTACATTTTTGAATTGGATTTCACCATAGACCTTTTCCAATACATTCCCCGCTTCCTTTGTTTGATCTATCTCTGGTACTCTATCGATCATTTCAGAGATATGAAACTTAGCAATGGCTGCCTCCGAAAAGTACTTCAGATTAGGAAGTGCCATTGCCAAAGCCCTGTACACCAAGTCAAAAATTTGAAAACAAGAAAATAAAAATACTCAAAAAAAACGTTTTGGAAAAAAATAGCTACGTACGTTCCACCATGACTTATAAGCTTGCCGATTGCGAAGATCCTTCCTGGCGATGCAGCATGAGATATGACCATGCCGCTCCCACGCCATGCCATACAAGCCCATATAACGTAAGTAAATCCATTGCTTCCAATAGCCAATCCTTTTGCTAGACCTTGCTTAAGACCTTGCTTTACAATGATATCGAGTACAGATGAATATTTGTTGATTAGACTATGCTCTCCCACGAATGAATACACATTCCTGATGGAGGAAAATGCCTGCTCTACAATTATACCTGCCCTCTTATTTTGTGCATGCGTAGCCCTGGCCAGCCTCATCAGAATCTTACCATAAATGAATCCCGGGGTGATCAGTAGTATGACCAATGGAAAGGTCACTAAAGTCAGCTTCCATGACAAGTAAAAGCTAACAGCGTAGGAACCAATAAACGTTGTTACATTCTTGATAAAAAATGGAGCCTGAAACGAAATAATTGTCAACATTAGCTTCAAAAAACAGTGGAAATAAGCATTAGAGAAACAGGGTGAACCAGCATATCAAAATTTATGTGAATAAACAAGAAATGCTTGTAAAATCTCTGAACCTTTTCACTGAGTACGTCTTGGATGAGAAGAGTATCATTGGTAACAACATCAACCACCTCGGCCGTGTCTGTGCCTTCTGTGTCAAAAAATTGAGCATCTTGTCTCAACACAGCTCTTAAATATTTTCTCCTCAGTCGAGATGCCTGTCTTTCTCCACTCCTAGTCCAGAAGAAAGCCTCTGAAAAATACCACAGCTGATGCTCTTAATTTCATTTGCCAACATTAAACACTTCAATTTTATCAAATTATAGATAGAAACAGCACCTATGAATGCTGCAATCCATACTACAGCAGCCACATACACAATATACATAACTCCCTGCACCAGCCACAGCATAGATGATTATAGTCTAGTTACTAATGCTAATAAGATAGAAGCAATCAAATTCTATATTGCCAAACATTTTACCATGTTCATCTTGGTGATTAAATCACCACTTTTTTGAGATGGACCATATCCTAGAGTGTTGGATAATCTTCCCCATATAATCCACGTAGCAGGTACAGATAATCCGTCTGCAATGGAACCTAAAGTTCCCAATGCCATTGTCAACATATCAATATAATCTACGTACCTGAAAACTTTCCAAATGGCCATTTTCCCAGCTGGTAAATCACCCGAATGGTCGTTTCTGTTAAAACCACCTCTAGCCATGACTGTAACAAAGAAAGAACGCCAAATCCCTTTTAAATCTGTAGTTTTAGGCAGGATATATAACAGCTATGACCAGGAGATCAGAATCCCTTTCAAATGCATCGTCAACCTCAATTTTTCACTTCCTTTAATAACAGCTATAACAGGATAGCTTGATCACATTTAATTAGAAAACAGATTTATTTATTCACATCAAAAACACAAACATTGTAATGGAATAAGACTAGGAACTTGAAAAAAAAAAGAATCATTTAATGGGAGACAAAAATAAATATTTTAAATATGTCAACTCTTTAACTTTTAAGGGAGGTGATTCATCATTATTTTGATGAATACTAAGCTCGTTTTTTCTTTCTTTCTTCATTTCCATCCGTCTATTGCCCATGCTAATGATATCCAAGTGGCTAGCTGCAGGGTGCATCTCACATCAATCCTCTGCTCCCCAACATCGTAAGACAAGGCAACCAAAGATGTAACTTATTATCAACATCAACATTGACACAGAATCTGGCGAACAACAAAGGTTTCTGAGATCTAATCATAGAATGAGATGTCCAAAGAATTTAACTATTGATGCAAATGGGTACCAACTGACTCCTCATAGTCAGGAGGCAGGACAAACCGATTCCATCAGAATATTTGAGATGCCAAAGGAATTTAACTATTGATGTAAACCGACTCTTGAGAAACAGGATTGGGGATCATCCTTCATCATAATCAGAAGGCCAAATTTAAAAGGGTTTTTAATGACTCAATCTTTTGAGAAATAGCTTTATGTGATTGCTAAAAATGGAAGTTAAAAAGCCCAATTAGGAGAGGTGTCTAGTGGGCAAACAAAGGATTTAAAGTTGAATAGGAAATGGAATGGATACCTTGTCTAAAACCCTTTCTAACTTTAAACAATCCATTGCTGTATATTTTCGTGCATGCTGGACTCTGTGGATGGTTTATTTCCTCCCTGACCTTCTGCACTTTGTTTAGGAACATGTAATTCATTTTATGTTTTAAGCTAAGGCTCTGTATCAGTTGTGCAATCGGAGCAATTCGTTCCTTTAGCTGTGACTGTTGTTTTGTGACCGGAGCAGGACATGTTTGTTGGTGTGATTGGCAAGAGAAGAAGGAATGATTGTTTGTATATATAGTGATTGGCAAGAGATTGGCCTTTTGTAAATCCAAGGCATTGTTTTGACCAAAAGTTTCCCTGAAGAGCATCGTTTTGCTCGTTGAAGTGCTAAGAACAGCACAGGGAATAGAGTCAAAATTTGTAATTTGTTACACAAGGTTGTGATCAAAATTTGTGGAGTAAAGAATGATCATGGGTTGGGATTGCTTCTGTTATACACTGTGAGTTGTTTGTTTGCAGAATGACAAATTGTAGTCTTAATTGAATGTGCCGGAATATGAAGTTCGTGAATGATGTTAATCTGTTGTTGCAAAATTAATGTAGCTAGCACGTGTGACACTTTGTTCGGCAGTGGATATGGTATATATCATGAATGAAAACGGGGGTATTTAAAGATAGAAGAAAGAATAAGAAAAAGACAGATAGAGGCAAATAGAATGTTCAACAAAAGCACTTTAAAAATATTGAGTATGAGTTGAAGGAGCTACGGTGGATGGTAGAAGAATAGTAAAAGAAAATTGTAGCAAAGGTCTTTAAGAATAATGAGAAGGTGAGAAAGAATGGCGAGGATAAATGCTTATTTTGGGAGCAAAACCTATTTTCACATAGGAAAGTCATAGTGTTAAGGAATAGTGAAGAATATAACTCTTAGACTTTAAGAGTTTGTAGAAATAATAGTGAATAAAAGATTTTAAAAGTGAATTTTCAAGACTTTCAAAGATAAAAGATAAATAAATGGAATAAAGATGAAGAGATAGATGAATTGGATGAAATTGTTGTATTGTGAACTTTAAAGAATGAGAGGGCATTGAAGATTACAGTACAAAGAAGAAGAGTTTGAAGACTACAATGGTAAAGGAATGTAGTCTGTTACAAGATGAGGCCCAAAATGTTGTAGTAGTGGAGGTAGTTTACCATAGAGAGGAAGTATTGTGAACTTTAAAGAATGAGAGGGCATTGAAGATTACAGTACAAAGAAGAAGAGTTTGAAGACTACAATGGTAAAGGAATGTAGTCTGTTACAAGATGAGGCCCAAAATGTTGTAGTAGTGGAGGTAGTTTACCATAGAGAGGAAGTTGTCATAGAGATTGAGATCTCCGAGAGTCCCATATGTTATGAAATTCTATTTGCTTTTGTGAATAGAACCAACCAAAAACAGCTAGAGGAATGCTAGAAACTAGAAAAAATGCAAACAACTAGAGGAATTTTAGAGAATTTCATGACTAACGAAAGAAGAGAATAAATGATCTTTCTTGTTTTTGGATAAGAAATGAAGATTATTGACAAAGAAATCATAGACATGTTCATTTATTGTAATGTCCCCTTTCTAACGTAAGATTTAATAATAAACAATAAGATAAATAAATTATAATATAGATCAATTCCTAATATTAATATAAAAGTTAATATATATAATTAATATATAAAATTAATTCCTAATAGTATGCTGCCAACCAATAATAGTATCTAAGGCAGCCATCTCATATACTAGGGAAAAAAAATACAACAGTTAACAGATGGCAACGTTCACACTAAATTCCATATCATCTATCCATCTTCAGTGACAAGGAATCGAAGTAATTAGCAACCAATAGAATTAAGTCTCAAATACAATCGAAATTTTGAATTGACTATCACAACCAATATGAAACTCACAGGAGAGAGAAATGAAATATTCGATACTGAACGCTATAGTAAAAAATATCCAACATGAGTAAGAAGCCATTAGTATGCTGAAGGCGCAATCGATGAAGACTTAGAAATAGTAGCACCGAGTAGCACCAACTTAGGAGATGTCAGTTATTATGTTAACCACGATTAAGAGAGAAGATAATATATGTGATTAAATAAGCATTTGGGTGATTAACTTTAAGGGATACAATGATGATCTATGATCCTCGGTTAGAGATTAACACATGCGTTAATTACTGTATATGCAGTGATTAAGAATAGTTGGAAGGGATGTGATTACCATATAAGACATGAGATGTGTCTTATCCCATATAACCCTTCACTCAGGAATGCAGAGCTTCCCATCATTCAAGGAGGGGAAGGGAGAATCGGATTATAAATTATATCTGGCCAACATGGAAGAATCATAGATTATAAAATATATATACTGAGTGCTGATCAAAAGGAAATGATTAAGAAAAGGTGGGAATTATTTATCATTGCTATCGATGAAAGAATAGGAGATTATAAATATAATTGATACTCTTCAGAAGGAAGATTCTGAAGATAAGGAAGAATAAGACTGTGACTATGGAAGTATTGACACAGAATATTATATATCTGAATGTTTTATATATATATGTGGATGATATTAGGAATAATGAACCAGTGAATATATATGATCATAAGATCATAATTATATATTGATATCTTTATGTTATATTATATACATATATTTATAGATATTAATAATACTGAAATCAGAAATCATTTATATATTCTATACGGAAGGTATTAGTCTATATTATATATCGGGTAAGGAGGATATCAGAGAGGAAATGAAGATTATATAAAAATATGTTGGAGACTCTTTATAAGGAAGAGACGAATAATGAATATAAATGAGTACTCAAAGATATGTATAAAACCATATTTAGTCTTAAATTACTATTTTTGCTTGAGAAGAAAGGGGCTATAATGTTTCCAAGGAGGGGCTTGTCTAAATCCAATCAATAGTATTGTTTCCAAGATAGGGTAGGGATCAACGACCCTGAGCGCCTTGCGGACATAGTTCGAAGATAGGATAAGAGCTTGAATATGTAAACTCTGAGGGAGCCTATTGTAATTGGTCTCTAGGGACCTTGGTTACATGCCTAATCTTTCCTTCATTGAGTTGAAGTAGTAGTAAGGTTAGTATGGATGTTTTTGATAAAAGCAACAACAAAAAAGGGTTGCTGGCTCGTGGAACAAACAGAGCACTAGAAGCACATTAACAACACACTAATATCATCTAGAGAGCTGACAGAACCAGGAACAACAACCATTGTCTACCTCTATCAAAAACATATATCCAGAAGTAGCTAAACCACCACCCCTAGATATCACAGGTCAGCCAAACACTAAACTATAGCAACTAATATAAAAAATCTTAAGATTAACCAGATTATGCCACGTAGGGCAACACTTAAAGGAGCTAGAAAGAGTATCAAAATTATTAACAAAGACAAATCCCCCAGGGTTAGGACTAGAGAAAAAAACCAAAATGTAACTACCCATGACCAGAAATATTTATTTCCCCAAGCCTCTTAGAGAGAAAAATGTTGGCCCATTCCTCATTGAGGAATTGAAATAGGTCCCTGTTGTCCTCGTCCTCCATCACCTTTTAACCAAAGGCTTTCTCCTGCAAAAGACAGAGGGTAACAAGAGAAGCATGCATAACTTTTAGCGCAAACTTGCTAACATCCTGGAGTCTGTTGTTCAATCCAACCACCTCATCCTTCAGATGTTTAACAACACTTTCCAACTCTGTAATTTGGTGCTTGAATTTACCCACAATACTTCCCAGGCCAATGCCAGTCGTAGTAACCTCTTTGGTGTGATCTACCTCAATAGCCACATTGTCGTGAGCCACCTTAGGAGAGGGGGGCATAGGGAGGGTTAGCCATTGGGGTCGGGGACATGTCTCATTTGAGGCTCTCAAAGACGTGTAAGGAAGAGCCCTTATTAGAGCCATCAACACCATTGCCTTTAGTTTCCTCTGAATCCGCCATATTCTTGATGGTCTGTGTACTTTTCTCCTTGGCAAGCCTAGAAGAGCGGCAAGGGGTTTCAACAATTTCAGATTTATATTCAACAATATAAATAGTATTTTCAGCTTTTTTAAGGGTTTTAAGATCAAATAAAGGACTATCCATTTTTTCCTTCTTGCCAATGTTAGGGGAATCCGACACAGGGGGCCCATCTTTGGACTCAGAGTACTTAAAAGGGTTCTTGACACAACGCTTACAACTAGGACCAACAAGAGGGAGAAGACTCAACTCATGAGTAGAACCCGACTGCAAAGGCAAGAATGCTGTAGGGCCTCTTGGATCGAGATATTGAGCGGAGGGCAGAGAGCCAAGTGAAACTTGTACAAGCGGAATATTAAACCTTGGTATAAAATAGTGTAGTTTTTACCAGACTCATTAGCTTCCGCAATGGCAACAGTATTGCTTTCCATGGAGTGAAGTAAGAAGAAGGGGATGGAAATAAAATCCTTGTTACGCAGATGATTGAGGAAAGGAAGGTGGTAAAAATAAAACACAGTATACTTGCCCCTGAGTGTAAAATATTTCATGATGATATAACACACTTGGGGCTAGATGTTCGGAAGGTCTTCACGGCTATAACTTCCCTGCTTCTTAACTGGCTACTCATGGGGAGCCCTGAAGAACTGGTTGAGGCTGGCCTAATTAGGAGTATGACTTGTCCTCTTCCATTTTCGACCATTAATGGAAAACCCCATGGCCTTCCCAATCACCTCTTCGTTTATCTCGAAAGAGATACCATTCATAGTCACCCTTCTTTTGTTCCAGGTAGAGATAAACTGGTGAGGAATAAGCTCATCAGAGCCATTCATATTCTTCATAAACATGAGAATTCCTCCTTTGTAGAGAAACATGACCGCAGGGTCATTTTTTTTCTGGTCTTCGATTTTATTAGGTTCAATTATGAGGCTATCACCCCCCATCATAGAATTCCTCACAAACAACTTTGAGAACCTAAGCAACAAGCTCTCACGATGGCAAACGTAGCGAACAATGAAGTTCACCCAATAAAACTTAAGTAAAAAGAAGAAAATAAATGCCCTTGTTCTTGAAATGAATGCACATAAGCCATGTGCCTCGTAAAGATTACTGGATGACATGTACGAGACGTCGCAAGAATTGGACAAAATAATAGAAAGGGATTTGCCAAATCCAAGGCAATAAAAAAAAACTTTAGCAAGTTGCCAAGATCACACTTTTCGTGATAACTCCACCATAAATGATGATTAGGCTTCCCCTACAACAGGCACGTGTTAACAAAAACCCACACAACAAGGAAATACATGAAACCCAAAGTGGGGTCCAAATGGAAAGCACTGACATACTTATTTTTAAAATTTGAAAATATTGCCATTTTTGAAGTGTTCATGGCGGGCCTAATATTGCCAACACTGTGACTAACCACAAGATAAGTGTTAACCATCATTTTGAAAGCTAGGGGTATTGTTCTCCTCTTGCTTAATAAGGCATTGGGTGGTCTCTGGAAGTGGATTGACAGTACACCAACATTGTAAGCTCTTTAACCACAAACCAACAGCAGCAAGGGAATCGACAACCACATTTCCCTGCCTATAGGTGTGCATAACCTTAATGTCTTCAAACTTAGCTAGAAGCCCCTTTATATCCTTCAGGATACATTCAACTTTCCAACTAGCGGACGCTGTGTCTTTGACATAATCAATAATAATTTTTGAATCCCCTCAATCTCCGGGCAATTAATATCGATAAAAAGGGTAAATTCGAGCCCCCGTAAAAGGGCCATACCCTCTTCTTGGTTGACAGTGTGGCCAAGGAGTGGGCTGGCAAAAGTAGCTCTAACATTTCCTTTGTGGTTCCTGATGATACCACCACTAGCCTAAGCGTCATTGTTAGTAACACCATCAAAATTCAGTTTGTCCTAGTTAGGTTTGGGAGGAATCCACTTGGTAGCCCACCTAGGCAAAAGCTTTGTGTTATCAAAGCGGTCAAATCCCTTAGAGAGGTTCCAGTTCCTGGCAATTAGAATATCCGCAACAATGGGGGAGGGGAGGCAAGGCTCTTCTAGCAGGAGACCACGATGTTCTCGTGGAGGAGTTTAAGATTGCAGTGTAGGGCAGTAGTAGTTATTTCATTCCTTCCATATGCACCAATAAGGAATTTGATGCCAGAGGAGTTGGAGGAGGGGATGCTTGGAAGGGGAATGCCAATCCAGGATGAATAGCTGAATGTCATGATTTACAAACCAACACCAATTTAGCTTGGTGAAGACTTGTTGCCAGATAAAAGAAGCAAACTTATAGTGAAGAAAGAGGTGATTAATGGTTTCCTCCTTCATGCAAAGGATGCATCTGTTAGCAAGGACGAACCCTCTTTTGTTCAAATTGTCCCGTGTTAGTATCTTGCCATGCATAAGAGTCCACTAGAAAAAAATGATTTTTGGGATAAGTTGAGAATCCCAAACCTTCTTCCACCAGAAGGGGTCACTTGGCTTGTGGAGAAGGGAGTAGGAAGATTTAACAGAGAAATCAACCGACTGGGTAGGGGACAAGATAACTCTATTGTCATTTTCAAACATCGCGATTCTAACATTCCACGACAAAGCCATCAACTCTTGGGAAAGGATGCAAAAATCTGGTCTGTTGACCACAATTAACTGCAAGTCTTTCCATCTACCATGATCAAGATAGTTGATAATATGTTCTCCTAAATAGGGCTTGATGTAATTTTTGAGTGGAATGAACCTACCATTCTCTAGATTAAAATCTCCCATCTATTTGTCCTCCTAGAATCTAATATCCACACCATTTACAAGCTGCCATTTCACCCCAGAAAGGATACTCCTGCACTTAAGGATACAATTCCAAAATTTGGAACCCAAGGGCAAGTTTCTAGTAGTAAAAAGTTTGCTGAAACTTCCTCATTTAGATATTTTGCCTCCATGATCCTGCACCAATCAACAGTTCCATTGATAAATTTCCAAGCAATTTTTGTCATAAGGGCCTTATTAAGACTGATGATCTTTTGGATACTGAAGCCTCTTGAGCTTTTTGGGTAGAGAAGCCTTGTCCCAACTAACTAGAGAAAGTTTCTTTTTCTCCTCTGCACCAGACCATAGGAAGGTGTGCTAGATTTTCTCCAGTTGGTCAGCTATCATGCCTGATATTTTAAATATAGATAAAAAGTAGACTGGGATCCCCTAAAGGGAAGCAACAAGTAGCTGAAGTTTACTAGCACCACTAAGGAGCTTTCCCTTCCATCGAATGAGATTTTTTGGGTTACGTTCCAAAATCGAATTCCAAAATTGATTTTGACCTCCTTGACAATAAGAGGGAGGCCAAGGTAAGTAGAGGGGAGGCTGGCAGACTGGCACTCCAAAATATTCAAAATTTTGCATTGGAGATCATGGTCATTGTTAAAGAAGACACACTACTTTTCTGGTAGTTTATGCATTGACTAGAGGCAATCACATAGCGGTCCAGAAGGGACTTACATTCTTTGGCTTCCTTCACCAAAGAGAGATCAAAGAAGAGAGTGTCATCCACAAATTGTTGAAGCATGGAAGGAGGAAGTGTGGATGCAAGTTTAATACCCTTAATATTCCCCCTCTCCACCAGATGTAACATGTTTCTACTCAAGACTTCCACCACCATGATGAAGAGGTAAGGTGAGAGAGGATCTCCTTGCCTTCAAGCCTTTACCAGGAAAATTTTTATTCCCAAGCTTTCCATTCACAAGAATAGAAAATTTGATAGTTTCCACACATTCCTTAATGATTTCAAAAAACTTCTGGCTAAAACCAATGTTAAATAAAACCTTATAAAGGAAGTGCTAATTTACTTTATCATGTGCCTTAAATATATCTAGTTTAAGAGCCATACCAAGAATCTTGCTTCTATCCATGGAATGAATGATTTCATGCGTTGTGATGGCAACATCCATGATCTGCCTACTTGGGACAAATCCCTTCTGATTGGGGCTGATTATCTTGTGAAGAAGTGATTTGAGCTTGCTCACTAGAATCTTGGTAAGAATTTTGTAGGTGTTACAGAGACTGATAGGTTTGAAGTCTAGCATGGATTTAGGGTCATTATTCTTGGGGACAAGAACAATGTAGGTGTCATTTAGTTGTCTTAATAGTTTACTTGTTCTAACAAAGTCCCTAGCATCTCTGCACACATCCTGGCAAATGATGTCCCAAAATTCCTGAAAGAAAGCCGGGGGGAATCCATCAAGACTAGGAGACTTGTAGGCACCCATGGCAAATATAGCTGACTGGACTTCTTCATCAGAGACCCTAGAGAGGAGGCGATGTAGGGGCATTCTAGGGTACTCGGTGAATCTGCATGGAGGTGTGTTATTTTGGTTCTGTGGTACTCGGTTGCAACTTTAACCGATGGTCTTGGTTATTGAAGGTAAGATCGGTCGCTGAAGGAACTCGGTGGAATTGGTGCTCGGTAATGCCTATGTTGCTCGGTGTTGCTTAGCTTGGTTGGTTATTTCACTGGTGCTCGACTGTTTCTTTGGCGCTCGGTAGTTCTGGTTTACCGACTAGGGTTCTTGGTGATTTGGTTGGCCGACTTGGTGCATTTATTGTTGGTATCTGTTGTTGCATTCTCCTATGTAGATCTGGAGGCCGACATGTTGAATTAAATAATTGTAAGGCTATTTGAGAGCCAACTTGTATTGCATTTAATATTTGTTTGTAGGAGTTAATTGTGTCATCCATCCGACTTGTGGCTGAAGATTAGTATTTAAGGAGTGTTTGGGTAGTTGTTTAGGAAGCAGATCTGGGAATCAGATAAATGAAGTTGTGGAAAAGATCTTGGATCTTGCGAGATCTAGCAGATCAGATTGATTTCTGATAGTTGTCATAGCAGAGCTAGTGTTTTGCATGCTTGGAGGCAAGGAGATTGCTTGGTGGCTTGCGAGCACAAGTTCAGATCTGCCTTAGGGTTTCCATTAGTTGTTGATTTGTTTCAGAACTGGACTAGTTGATGTTGTATTGGATCTTGAAGATCTTGCAGAACTGTTTCTGATTGTAATTGGCCCTAACCTGGAAGGCCTTACAGCTGGGCATGTTAATGAAAATTGTGTTGAAACAATTGTTGTGTTGTGTAATTTCGCTGAGTTGTTAATTGGCTGCAAGGTTGGATTGTCCTTCATTGGATCCACCATCCTTGACTGCGTCAAGTGGTATCAGAGCTGAGTTGATTTTGTTGAGCAAAGGTTGACATAGAAAGGCTGATCTTGTGAAGTTGATCTTGTTGGCAAAGAGATCATATGATCTGAGTTGCAGATTCGTGGCACTGAACTTGTGGAATCTTGACTTGGTTGTTCATGTAAGGTGGCAGGCTGATCTGACTTGCATACAACTTGGAGGTTGTCACAAGGTGGTCAATGTAGGTTTTTGTTGCTTTGGGTTTTCTTATCTTTAAGGATGCCTCCGAGAAGATTAGACCCTAGAGCAATTGCAGATCTTTGTGATGCTGTGGAATCAAAGATTTCTGAGAAAGTCAGATCGGATGTCAGATCTAAGATAGAGTTGATGAAGAATGACATGGTCGCTGAGATCATGAGAGCTGTTGCTGGTGTACCTCAGAATGTTGGTACTGAGGATGGTTATGAGGAAGTTGCTGACGAATTTGAAGCTGCTGGATCTAGTGGTGATGACCGGAGGGACAAATCTGGTGAAGACAAAATTGCTCAGTTGCATAGATCTGGAGCTCGGTTAAGTAATAGCTATCGAATGGAAGTTTCTACTTTCTCTGGTACTTTGAAACCCGAGAACTTGATTGATTGGATTGGTGAATTATAAGATTTCTTTGAGCTGGAAGAAATTGAAGATCCTCTTCGAGTGAGATTGGCACAGACTAAGTTGAAAGGACATGCTGCTCTTTGGTGGAAAGAATTACAAAGAGATAGAGAAGATGAAGGTGAAATGAAGATCAATCGGTGGAGGTTGATGGTGACTAAGTTGAAAGCTAAGTTCATACCTGCTGACTATGAGCTTGACTTGTTTAAGAAGTTGCAGAATTTGAAGCAAAAGGATTTGACTGTTGAAGATTATACCGAGGAGTTCTACAAACTTACTATTCGGTCTGGACACATAGAACTTGGTAAGGAAAAGGTAGCTCAGTATGTGAATGGTTTGAGATTCAATATTCAGGATGAGCTTGGTATGTTGAAGATTGACTCTGTTGAAGATGCTTATCAGTATGCTCTAAAGGCAAAAGATAAGTTGAAGAGGAAACAACATGGTAATCCCTGAGGGAAGGAAAAGATTGATCACTCGGTGAAGGATAAATCGACTGCAGAAGATGAACAAAAACCTATAGAACCGAAGAAGAAGACAGGTAGAATCATCTTTAAGGGTACTTGTTATAATTGTGGTGAAGAAGGACACCGTTCTTTTGAGTGTACACAAAAGAAGCTTGGTGACCGATGAACTGCTGTGGTAAATGAAAACATTCAAAATGAACCTGAATTTGAGAACTTGTTGGTTCAGCGAACATTGCTCGGTACAAAGGAGGACCTTGTCAAAGGAGTAACTTGTTCAGGACTCGGTGCAAGTCTGGAGGTAAACTTTGTAATGTAATTGTTGATAGTGGTAGTACTAACAACCTTGTTGCTGAGGACATGGTTCAAAAACTTGGTTTGAATAGAATGAGACATCCACATCCTTATAGGATTGGCTGGTTGCAAGATGATCATGCTTTGGAAGTAAGAGAATAGTGCTTTATTGATGTTCAGATTGGCCAGTATAAGGATCTTGTGTTATGTGATATTGTGGAGATGAACAGTTGTCATATATTGCTCGGTAGACCTTGGCAATACGATTGCAGAGCTATGTATGATTGTGTCAAGAATGTGTTTACTGTTGAGAAGGATGACATGAAGATTTCCCTGATGCCTTTACTGGATACAACACTTGGTAGGAGGAGTCTGAGTATTGGTAGCCGAGTTGAGTTGGCAGATCCTGAAGGTATGGATGATCACTATGGAGAACAAACCTGTGTGTTATCAAGGAAAGACTTGAAAAGACAGAGGAAGCAGAAATGGAAGAGTATGCAAGCTGAAAAGTTGGAGGACTTATATGTGAAGAACCAATTTGGGGTTTATGTGCTGAATCCCGGAAGATGTTCTTCCAGCATATGAACATCTTTTCGAACCTGGGGTGTCTGATGCATGGGCATTCTAGGGTACTTGGTTAATTTGCATGGAGGTGTGTTATTTTGGTTCTGTGGTACTCGGTTGCAGCTTTAATCGATGGTCTTGGTTATTGAAGGTAAGCTCGGTCGCTGAAGGAACTCGGTGGAACATCTGGTGCTCGGTAATGCCTGTGTTGCTCGGTGTTTCTTAGCTTGGAAAGTTATTTCACTGCTGCTCGGTTGTTTCTCTGGCGCTCGGTAGTTCTGGTTTACCGACTGGGGTTCTTGGTGATTTGTTTGGCCGACTTGGTGCATTTATTGTTGGTATTTGTTGTTGCATTCTCCTATGTAGATCTGGAGGCCAACATGTTGAATTAAATAATTGTAAGGCTATTTGAGAGCCGACTTGTATTGCATTTAATATTTGTTTGTAGGAGTTAATTGTATCATCTAGCCGACTTGTGGCTGAAGATTAGTATTTAAGGAGTGTTTGGGTAGTTGTTTAGGAAGCAGATCTGGGAATCAGATAAGTGAAGTTGTGGAAAAGATCTTGGATCCTGCGAGATCTAGCAGATCAGATTGATTTCTAATAGTTGTCATAGCAGAGCTAGTGGTTTGCATGCTTGGAGGCAAGGAGATTGTTTGGTGGCTTGCGAGCACAAGTTTAGATCAGCCTTAGGGTTTCCATCAGTTGCTGATCTGTTTCAGAACTAGACTAGCTGATGTTGTATTGGATCTTGATGATCTTGCAGAACTGTTTCTGATTGTAATTGGCCCTAACCTGGAAGGCCTTACAACCAGGCATGTTAATGAAAATTGTGTTGAAACAATTGTTGTGTTGTGTAATTCTGCTGTGTTATTAATTGGTTGCAAGGTTGGATTGTCTTTCATTGGATCCACCATCCTTGACTGTGTCAGGAGGTCATTATCTGATGCGAGAGCATCCTAGGGTAGTTGGCAATCCTGTATGTTGGTGTGTTGGAGTGTTCCTATGTTACTCGGTTGCAGCTTTGACTGAGGGGCTCGGTCATTGAAGAGCTCGGTCGCTAAGGGAACTTGGTAAACTTTTGGCGCTCGATAGAACCTGTGCTCGGCGATGCTTGTGGTGCTCAGTCGACATGCTTGCTCGGTGATGCCTAGCTTGTTCGGTTGTTTCTATTGGCGCTCGATAGTTTGGCTTACCGATTGGAGTTCTTGGAAGATGTATTTAATGTGGGTAGCTTATGTTGCATTCTCCTATGTGGATCTAGAGGCCGACATAGAGAATTAATTGTTTGTAAGGCTATTTGAGAGCCGACTTGTGTTGCATTTTGTTTGTTTTAGGAGCCAACTTGGGCTTAGGATTTAATTATTTCTTCTAGCCAACTTGTGGCGGAAGAAGTGTATTTAAGGAGGGGTCTGGGGTAATTGTTGAGGCAGCGAGAGGGAGAGTGGAAAAGGATAGTAATTGGATCCTGCGAGATCTTGCATATCAGATTGTTTGTCTGATATTTGTAATAGCAGAGCTAGTGGTTTGCATGCTTGGTGGCTTGCAAGCTCAAGTTTAGCTCTGCCTTAGTGTTTCTACTGGTTGCTGATGTGTTACAGAGCTAGCCTAGCTAGAGGATTGCAGAATTACTGTTGTAATTATTTGTATTTGGCCCTAATCCAGAAGGCCTTACAACCGGGCATGTTGAATGAAAATTCTATTTGTGCATTCTCTTGTTGTGTTTCAGCTGTATTGTTGTTGCTAGTGTAGATTTGGACTATCCATCCTGGGATTTTCCACCTTGCACTGCGTCATTATCCCAGCTAGAAACCATTTGGGGGAGGTGATTAATGAGTTGATCTTGGAGGGTCTTGAGGTCGCTTGAGGCAGACTCCAAATATAGTTGCTTGAAGTAATTTGTTGCCAGGTACTCGAGTTGAGTCTGGCCAAAGGCTTCATTTTTGGCCACGTCTAATAAGGAGGTGATCGTATTCCTCTTTTTGTGTTTACTGGCTGATCTATGGAAGAAGACAGAGTTACGATCCCCCTCCTTGAGCCATTGAACTTGCGATCTTTGTTTCCAGTAGATTTCTTCATTGGCCATGAGATTCTTCCATTTATTCCTACAGTCCTCTTCGACATGAAGGGTAGGGGAACAATCTCCCTTAGCCAAATGCTATTGAAGTGCATCCAATTTCCCACTCAGTTCTTCCTTAGTTTTGAAGATAAATCCAAAATTAGTTCTACACCAACCTTTGACCTCTCTCCTAATAAGCTCGAGCTCCTTGGCAATTCGAAACATTGTCGACCCCTTAATTGGTACAGGCCACCAAGTACTCACCATATTCCTGAAACTTGGATGAGAGGCCCACATAATTTCATATCTGAAAGGGGCATGACCCAAACTAGTCAAATCCTTCTAATTGAGAAGCAATGATTTATTATTAGAAGTAGTTTTAGGCAAAGCTGAGAGGGAGGAAGAGAGACCTAAGTCCCAAAAGGAAGAGATCAGGAAGTGGTCAATTCCCACCTAGATGAGATGAGAACCCTTTCTATTATTAGACCAGGGAAATAGATTACCAATTAGCTCTTGATCAAAGAGGTCATAATTGCTTATAAAATCAGAGAAATCACCCATGTTGTCACTATAATCCATAAGATCTCCCAGTTTCTTAGACGGGTAGAGAGGTGAGTTGAAGTTCCCTGCTATCATATACTTAGCATTCGGGTTATGCGATAAATAGTTTGCAATCTCCAACCATAGAGCCTTTCTACCTACTCGGGTATTAGGGGCATAGACATTGATAAGATGCTAGCAATCTATTTGCCTCTTGAAGGAGACAACCAAATAGTTTTGGGAAAAGGAAAGCATTTCCCCATCAACATGAGCAGGATTCCACAAGGTTGCAATGCCACAAGATGCACCAATAGCTTCAGAGTAGAAGAAATGAGCACCCGACCACAACCTATCCACTAACTCAACAAAAATAGAATAGGACATTTTGAACTCTTGCAACAATAAGATATCAACCTTATGGTCATAAATATACTTTTTGATAGCATATTTCTTTTGGGGGTTGTTAAGACCCCTAATGTTCCGGGAGAGAAAAATTATTTCTTACCTTTGTGGTTTAGATCTAGGGTAAGTTGCTGACCCGCAACAATTTCCCTTGCAACAACTTTCTGCCTCCTAGCTCTCTCTGAAGGCCTTCCCAACTTCACCTCCAAACCAACATCTAGTTTCTTGATCCTTGTATTTTTCTTCTAGGTCTACCACTCACCCACAACATCTCTAGTGGGGACCTCCAAGGCCTTGCCTGGTGAGGAAATGATAGATTTGAAATCCTCAACAAGAGGGGGGTCGACTTGTTGTATAACCGTAGCACACCCACGGGAGAGAGAGCCATCATCAACATTGGGATTTAATGTCTTCTCCGGTGAGCTAACCTTAATGCTAATTTCACCCTCGCTAGAGTTAGACAACATCTCCACAGAGTTGACAGGCATCAAAACATTCGCAAAAGATAGTCCACTACATTTAGTCCTGGTAGGGACCAAAAGTTGGCAGCCATGCTTACTCTCCTCCCTCGAGGGTAGAGAAGAGGAATCTCCCCCTCTTCCAAGGTAGCAACCAGTTTTGGAGGAGAAGACATGCGGTCACTAGATTCAACTGCCACACGTTCATTGTCCGAACCATCTAGTGAGGAGACCTTTTCGTTGAGCTTAGGCTCCACAGTTTAAGGGGCTTTACAATCCGCTACTGGGTGTCCCTTAGAGCTGCATCTTTGACAGAAGAGGGTGACATTCTCATAGACTAGAGCGTGAATCCACCTCCCAAATTTTGATTTTAGAACCACAAAGTTGGGGAGAGTCTTGTGAAGAGTCACATTAACACAAAATCTGGCATAAACTAGCTAAGACTTGGTCAGTGTGACAGTATTCGTAGAAATGTAGTTGCGGAGTTTCCCACCCATTTGAAGATTTGTTCATCGCAGAATTCCAGGGGAAGGTCTAGTAGACATACCTAGATTGGAGCTATACGACTGAGCTTCGCCAAAGGATCAAAACTCGGCTTCTTGGTGTAGGAGCAACTAGGGGATATCTTCTTAACCCTCAAATTTTGGTGTATTTCTAGGGTGTGAATAAAGACTACTTGAGTAGTCCAGTAGATTGCCAGTTGTAAATACAAAGTGGCCAAAAAGAAATCCTCAAGTGCATCAGGTTGACTCAAGCTGAGGCTCACGATTCAAATAGCATATGGAAATTGATCCAGTGACATAGCAATACTGCTAATCCGATTGGCATAGCAATATCGCTAATCCGATCGACATAGCTTCCACTAGCAGTGAAGTACATTTTGAGCCCGACCAATCACCGATGGTAGTATCGGGTTGAGTCATGCCAATGTTGCTTATCAGCGTGACTTGCACTAGGGGAGAAGGGCCATTTGAGTTAGACCGATCTTCGATCAAGTCATCAGAGTGGGATTTATCGATGGATGATCAACCAAACTTAAGTCATCAGGTTAGGGTATGCCGATCATTGGGAAGACTTGGCTTAGCGGTGGAATCAAAAATTGGTTAGACCGATCCCTGATCATATATGCGGGATAGGTTATGCTGATGAGTTAGTTTTGTCCAATGTATGCAGAATGGACAAACATTTGGTTTTTAGTTTTTGTAACCAATCTGAGGCCGATATAAGACCTGAGGATTTCGGGTTATGAGGTTGGATAGAGGTAGGAATCAGTTGGATTCAGTTGGATTGTTGTTTTTTGTAGAATTGTTGATTTTTGCAGTTGTGTAATTCCATGAGAAGTTAATTGAATTCCTAATGTCAATTACTTGTGTGTTCACTTTTTATATGCAGTTTTGTTTCTGTTCATGTAGATACAGTCCTATTACTTGGTTGGATTCTGAGGGACAACCAAGTTGTAATTAATGGCTTCCAGTTGAACTCTTCTAGTCCGCATTGTAAATAGAATAAATGGAGGAACTGTATATTCTTTACTCTTTTGTTAGTTTAATTGTAGGGATGCAGACATCTGAAATTCTCTTTCCCTAGGCGAGCTTGGCTATAGTCCGGCTAGGGAAGAGTGTCAAAACATACTTGTAGGAGTTCTTGTTGTCAATCTGATGAAAATGATTGCTAGACCAGTCTAGAAGAGTTGTTTAGTGAGTGAACAAAATTGAGAAGAGCCCTCAATTCGTGCCAGGTAATTGGGAGAGAGACACGTGGCTAGTGGATGAACTTACCATTGTGAGTTCATGGGAGAAGAAAGCACTTGAATTGGTAGGGAAACTCTAGGAGTGTAGGAGGATAGCAATATGAACCGCTTGAGGTAATAGGATTCTAAGAGAGAAGAAGCCCTTATAAGTCTAAAAACAGACTTAGTGAAGAACTAGGGATAGTTCTTAGAGGAGTCTCCCTATCAAATTGGTATCAGAGCCCCAAAAGATTTGGGCTAGTGAAGGTGGGTGTTGTATTCACCAGAATCAATGGGTTCATCTAAAATGGTGACAAATGCATAGTTGGAAAAGAAAGTGGAAGATCAAGAGGTGGAAAATAGACTCCTTAGGGAAAGGTTAGCAGAGATTGAAAGTAAACTTGGTGCAGTAGAGTCCAAGACATAACTAATTAGCGAGAAGGTTAGAGAAGTGGAAGATAAAGGCAAAGAGATGGCCGAAGAAGACCAAGTTCCTGAACCAAACCCTGTGCTAGAGGAAGAACCTTTCTTAAGGGCATTAAAGGAAATGAGTGACAAGTCCTTGGAAGGAATACCATTATTTAGGGGCAAGATGGAAGTATAATTGGTCATGGAGTGGATAGAAGGAATGGAGAACCACTTTGAGTGTGAACGTATAAGTGAAGCCCAAAGAGTTAGAGTGGCTAAGTCAAGAATGAGAGGAGATGCCCTCACATGGTGGAATTTTGTGCAAGATGAGAGGTTAAAAGAAGGAAATAATCCTATTGCTAATTGGAAAGGTATGGTGGCAAAGATCAGAGAAACCTACCCATCAAATGATTATGAAGTACAATTACACAAGAAAAGACAAAGCCTAAGGCAAAAGGATCTTGAAGTGAGTGCATATACAAAAGAGTTTCATAAGCTATGTCTTAGGTCACATGTAATGGAAGAAGAAAGCCTAAATGTGGCCAGGTATCTAAATGGGTTAAAATGGAATATACAAGAGGAGATACTTCTCTTGAGTCCAAGGGTAGTTCATCAATGTTTTCAACTTGCTCTCAAGGTGGAGGAGAAGCTTAAAAAGAAGCATGATGCAAGCAACCGAGGTAGAGGCAGAGGAAGAGATGACAGAGGCCATAGAGGTAATTGTGGTGGAAGGGGGAATGAAACAAGACCCCAAGGAGAATCAAGATTGACAGAGCAGACCATTGAACCAAGTGGAAGAGGAAGTCAAAACAAAGGTAGAGGTTTTGGCAACAATAGAGGCAGATTTAGTGGCTCTAGTAGAGGGTCCCACTTTGCTAATATGAAGTGTTATAACTATGGACAACTTGGGTATCCAGCCTATAGGTGTCCTGACAAGGCAACATAATCTCAATAAGAGAAAAGAGTCATTTATGTTCAAGAGGAGGCAAGTAGTGTGAAAACTCCTGAAGTAAATCTTGATTCAGAGAGTGGGGATAATTTGATGATCAAGAGACTACTGATCAAAGAACCAGTTAGGGAAGAACCTAAGAAAAGGATATCACTTTTCAAGGTGAAGTGCAAGATTCTTGGTAAGTTATGCAAGGTGATCATTGACTTAGGGTCAACTGATAACACAATCTCTGAGGAAGCAGTGAACAAACTTGGAGTAACTAAGATACCTCATGACCATCCTTATAGGGTGACATGGTTGAACAAAGGAGAACATGTCCTAGTAAATGAACAAGCATGGATTGAATTTGCAATTGGAGGATACAATGACAAGATTCTTTGTGATGTACTTCCTATGGATGCTTGTCATCTTCTATTGGGAAGACCCTGGCAGTTTGATAGGAAAGCCATGCATAATGGAGAGAAGAGTTCGTTTTCTTTTCAAAAAGATGGAGTGACATACAAAATCCAGTCTCTGGTGGAGGACGAAGGAGTGAAGGCTAGTCCTAATGTGTTGGTAGTTGGGGGAAAAGAATTCCTACAAGATCTAAAAAGAGAAGTTGAAGAGTGTTATGCTGTCATGAAGAAGCCTAAAGAAGAAAATACAGAAGAACCAACACCTTTACTGAAGGAGATACAACAACTTTTGGAGCAGTTTAAGAACATTGTGAGTGATGGATCACCCACAGTCTTGCCACCACATAGATCAATAAGTCACCAAATTGACTTCATTCCAGGAGCATCATTTCCCAATAAGGCAACCTATAAAATGACCCCTGAGGAGAATAATGAGATAGCCAGACAAGTGTAAGAGTTATTGGATCAAGGGCTTAGTAAGAAGAGCATAAGTCCCTGTATAGTGCCAGTGGTGTTAGCATAAAAAAAAGAGGTAAATGGAGGTTATGCACAAATTCTAGAGCTATAAAAAGAATAACAATAAGATATAGGTTTCCAAACCCTAGGATTGAGGACCTAATGAAATTTCTTGGTGGGGCTAAATACTTCACAAAGTTGGATCTAAAAAGTGGATATCATCAAATTCAGATCAAGGAGGGGGATGAATGGAAGATGACCTTCAAAACTACAACATGACTATATGAATGGCTTGTCATGCCATTTGGGCTTAGCAATGCCCCTAGCACATTCACGAGGTTGATGAATGACTACTAAAAGACTACATAGGAAGGTTTGTAGTTGTCTACCTTGACGATATACTGGTACTCAACAAGACAAAGGCAAAACACCTTGAACACCTAGAGGTTGTGTTAAAAAGATTGTATGAGGAGTAGCTAGCTATTAATTTGGAAAAATGTAAATTTCTAAAGCAAGAATTAGTCTACCTAGGTTTTGTTGTCTCACAAGGAAAGCTCAAGATGGACCGAGACAAGGTTGTAGCTATCCTTAGTTGGTCGAATCCAAAAATAGGAACAAAGGTAAGAAGTTTCCATGGATTAGCCCAATTTTATAGGAAGTTAATTAGAGGATTTAGTGAGATTTGTGCTCCTATATTGGACACCATTAAAGGTGGATTAAAGACTAAGTTTAAATGGACAAAGGAAGCTAATAGAGGCTTTGAGTTGTTGAAGAAGAAGGTGGCTACCCAACCCATCCTTGTGTTGCCTTGCTTTGAAAGATTGTTTACTTTGGAGTGTGATGCTAGTAGTGTTGCAGTTGGAGCAGTCCTCAGCCAAGATGGAAGACCAGTAGCTTTCTTTAGTGAAAAGCTAAATGAGGCCAAGCAAAGGTACTCATCATATGACCTAGAACTCTATGCTTTAGTTCAAGCCCTTAGGAAATGGAGACATTATCTCCTACCCAAAGAGTTTGTAGTATTCACTGATAATCAAGCTTCGAGTTACATCAATACACAAGAAAAGTTGAGCAATAGGCATCTTAAGCGGATGGAGTTCTTGAAAGCTTATACTTTTACCATAAAGCATAAAAATGTGCAAATGAATAAGGTTGCAGGTGCATTGAGCCAAAGGCTACTTACTGTTTAGGAAATATAGTTGCGGAGTATTGGAGTGGAAAGTTTTAAAAAACTTGACAAAGAAGATGAAGACTTTTCAGAGGCCTATAAGGTATGTATGGAGTTCACCAATCATTTCATGGTCAATTTGCAGATTACACTTTGCAAAATGAGTTATAGTTTAGAGGAGGACAGTTGTGTGTGCCCAAATGGTCTATGAGAGAGAACCTTATACAAGAAAAGCACAATGGTAGTCTTAGTGGCCAATTTGGTCTCAATAAGACCCTTGAGTTGGTTCAGAGATTCTACTACTAGCCTAGGATGCAGAGAGATGTGAGGAAATATGTAGAACAATGTATGGTGTGTCAGAAAGCTAAAGGTACATCCTCTAGTGCAGGCTTGTACCAGTCTCTCCCTATTCCAAACAGACCATGGGAGTGCCCCAATATGGACTTCATTGTTGGACTACCAAGGACAAGCACTGGGATGGATAGTATCTTTGTAGTTGTTGATAGGTTCAGTAAAATGAGCCATTTTATTCCATGCAAAACTACACATGATGCAAGCTACATAGCTCAATTGTTTTTTAGAGAAGTTGTGAGAATCCATGGATTGCCCCTTAGTATAGTCTCAAACAAAGATGCCAAATTCATGGGGAATTTTTGGAAGACATTATGGAAGAGGCTAGGAACTAATCTGTCATTTGGGTCAGCTTATCATCCCTAGACAGATGGCCAAGCAGAGGTCATAAATTGAGTCTTAGGGAACCTTTTGATGTGCTTAACAAAAGAATATGGTCAAGTGTGGGATCAAGTCCTACCACAGGCAGAGTTTGCCTATAATGATAGTGTAAATAGGACAACTGGTAAGAGTCCTTTTGTAGTGGTTTATGGTGTTCACCCCAAAGGAGTTTTTGAACTGAGAGAATTGGGAAGCATGGAGGGAAGAAGTGGGATCCAAAGCCAACTGTCCATTTGACTCTACCTGTAAGGCATCCTAATCTATCACATGAGTCTCATCATAAGTATACTTCTTGAAAATTGAAACATGAAACACATCATGGATGCATGACAAGATAGGTGGCAAAGCTAAATGGTATGCAACTGGTCCCATCCTCTCTAGGATCTCAAAAGGTCCAAAAAAATGAGGTGCAAGCTTAGAGTCCTTTCCAAAATGGATTGGACTCTTATGCGACCACACCCTCAAAAAGACGATATCTCCCACTAAATAGGCTCGATCTATCCTCTTCGCATTTGCATACTTCTACCTATCCTAAGCCTCTTTGATATACTGCCTAATCAAGGTTACTTGCTGCTCCATATCCCTAACTAGCTCATGACTAATGGAAACTCTATCCTTAATCCTATCCCAACTAAGTGGTGTTGTGCAAGGTTACCATAAAGAGCCTGGTAAGGAGGCATACCCAAGGATGTATGATACCCATTGTTATAGGAAAACTTAACTAAATGCAGGTATTCCTCCCACCGGGTATGATGGTCCATCACATACATGCGTAGCATGTCTTCTAACACTTGATTGATCCTTTCGGTATGTCCATCTATCTCAAGATGATAGGTTGTACTGAAGTTGAGCCTAGTACCCATAACTGCTTGCAGTTCTCTCCAAAAGGATGAATTGAAGAGAGAATCTCGATCCGAGATGATCTTATGAGGTACACCGAGCAGTCTTATGATATCTCGTAGGAACACTTGTGCCACTATTAGTGTGGTAGAGATAGTTCACACGGGTGAAAAGTGAGCCACCTTGGTCAACTTGTCAATTGTCACCATGATGGCATCATGATGACGAGATGACATAGGAAGACCTACAATGAAGTCTATAGAAATGGTGTCCCACTTCCACACTGGTATCTCATGAGGCTAAAGAAGACCACTTGGATGGCAGTGTTTCACCTTCACCCTCTAGCATTCTAGGCACTTAGCTACCAACTCAGCAATCTGCGTTCTCATGCCTAGCCAATGATATAACTATCTCAAGTCGGCATGCATCTTCTTAACTCTAGGATATGCTACATAAGGGGCTCTATGGGCCTCTAGCACGGAAAACTCACGCAATCCTCCGAAAGAAGGTATATATATGCGTCCTCTATGATGTAAGAGTCCATCAGACTCTAATATATAATCTGCATACTTCCCTTCAAGGGGTCTCTAAGCTCGAATCAACTCACTAACTTCTGCATACATCTCATCTTCATGTAAGTGATGAAGAATGTGATCTCTAAAATCTGTGCCTGTGGACATAGAAGAAAGCTCATGTCATCTCCTACTCAAGGTATCTACGACAACGTTCTCTTTCCCCTTGATATAATGAACATCAAAATCATATTTGCACAAGAACTCCATCCATCTTCACTGTCAAGCATTAAGGTTTGGTTGTGTGAAGATGTATTGTAGACTTTGATGGTCTGAATGAAGTTCAAACTGATTTCCTAAGAGGACATGTCGCCATCTCACTAAATCATGCACCACTGTTGCAAGTTCAAGATCATGGGTAGGGTAGTTGAGCTCCCGAGTCTTCATTTTCCTGGCCTCGCAAGCTATAGCTCTCCCACCCTGCATAAGAACTACCCCTAAACCATCTAAGGAAGCATCAATGCAAACTACAAAGTCTACTGAAGGCTCTGGCATAACAAGAATGGGTGCATTGGTCAATGCTCTCTTGAGATCTTGAAAGGTTCTATGACAATTCTCAGTCCACTCAAACATCTTTCGCTTTCGTTGAAGATAAGTGATGGGGTGTGCCACTTGAGAGAACCCCTCAACAAACTGTATGTAATAACTGGATAGACCCATGAAACTTCTTACCTCAGTCATAGTGGTAGGTGATGACCAGTTCATAATGGCATCAATCTTTGATGGATCTACTGAGATCCCATCGCCAGATATCACATGACCCAAATACTTGACCTATGATCTAAAAAATGCACATTTCGACAAGCTTCCATACAATTGATTATCCCCCAAGCACTGTAAGACTTGTCTCTGGTGCTCTTCGTGCTCTCTCATCCTTTGAATAGATTAATATGTCATCAAGGAAAACTACCACACATTTTTCAAGGAATGTACAAAATACTCCGTTCATGAGACACATGAATACAACTGGATCATTTGTAAGACCGAATGGAACCATTGTGAACTCAAAGTAGCCATATCTGGTGCAGAATGCGGTTTTGTGAATATCACTATCCACTATCCTCTATTGGTGATATCCTGACTTAAGGTCTATCTTGGAGAACACTCGGGCATTCTGTAGCTGGTCAAATAGGTCTTCAATCCTAGGAAGTGGATACCGATTCTTGATGGTTAATTTGTTCAATTGGCAGTAATCCATACACAACCTAAGAGATCTTTCTTCTTTACAAAGATCACAGGTACACCCCAAGGAGAAACACTAGGATGAATATGTCCTTTCTTTAATAGTTCCTCAAGCTGCAACTTGAGCTTGTTAAGCTCATTAGTGGTCATCCTGTAAGGTGCTCTAGAAACTGCTTCTGCTCCCGGTACAAGATCTATGTGAAAGTCCATTTCCCTATGAGGAGGCATACCAGGTAGTTCTGAAGGAAACACATCTGCATATTCTTGCAAAATGGGATGGTCATCCAGTGAGGCTTCTTGTTTTGCCTCGTCCTCCCTATCGTTGATGGTGATAGAAAACATCTGACATCCCTTCTGCATACTTCGCTTAAGCTGCATAGTGGAGATCACATGGAGGGATATAGGTCTTTGGATTCCAGAAATCATAGTGGCGTTGCCATCATCATCCAAGCATTCGATCAACTTCTTATGAAAATCTAGTTTGGCCTTGTGAGCATATAGCCAATCCATACCAAGAACTAGAGTGTATGATCCAAGAGGTGTAACTCTGAGGTCTGCTAAGGTGGTTAAGCTACCAATCTGGATCATACATTCTCTGACCATCGAGGTAATAGACACTCTAGCTCCCGAAGCTAACTCAACTTCCCACCTAATATCTTGCCTAGCTGCCACTAGCCCGCAACGCTCCACAACCAATCGAGAAACAAAGGAGTCAGTAGCTCCAGTATCAAATAGGATAGAAACATCACTACCTTTGATTGTACCTATGGCCTCAATGACAGTGGCCTGATGCTTTTCTTGGCGGTTGTCAACCGCTGAAAAAACTCTGTGGGACTTGCCCATGTCCCCAACTATAGGTTCAGACATTGCTGCCGGCTGACTGCCTCCCTGAGGGAATTCCCTAGCTATGTGCCCCATGGCACCACAAGTATAGCATGAACCATGTGTTTGGATCTAGACGCCCTGAGGTTTGGAATTATGAGAACCTCATGTCCTAGTAAACCTGTTGTATCCCCCCCTTATACGGTTGTTGTATCTGTGCTGGGGGTGTATAAGGGGCCTAAGATTTTTGGTCCTTCTTAGGACCTTGAGACTTCCACGGCTTGGGCTTTGAGCCCTGTTGACCTTTAGGTGGTTTGTGTCTCTGGTTCTGTTGAGACCGTTGAGGCTGTTGTTGCTGCTACGGTTGTGGGGTTCTAAACGACCCCGAAGAGCTCCTTTGATTCCCTTTCCAAGGGGGCTTTTGATAGCCTAAATTCTATGGTGTGTGATTGTGATACTGAGATCCCTTTACAATCTCCTCAACTACTAAGGCTCTATCATTGGTGAACTATAAGTCTCCTAGCGGTACCATGTGTACCATGCTTTCTATAAACGGGTTCAATCCTTTAATGAACCGATTGACATGAAGTTTCTCATCCCTCATATACTCAACATAAGGGAGGTCTATAAACTTTCCCTCATACTGGGCTACTAAAAGTCCTTTGTTGCATATCATGAAATTCGTCTATGTGATGCTGTCTAAACTGCTCTAAGAGATATGTGGCCCTAAATATCTTTAGGAAGGTTTTCCATGTCAGGGTGTCGATAATCAGATGCCCCTTGAATTCCTCGTGTTTCCACCAAGTGGAGGCTCCTCATCTAAGAAGATGAATAGAGAAATGTGCTTTGAGATTTCTCTGATAAGGTCGCAACCCAAAACACTACTCAAGGCTCAGAAGCCAAGACTTGACCTTTGTCCCATCAGTAGATCCCATGAATAGTGGTGGTTGAAGTCGCACCAACTCTCTGATCTGATCACCTGCATCAAGGGGTGCTTTGTCATATCTACAAACCTCAATCTTGGGTGGAGGTTCTGGTCCAGCAATGGACCCAATCTCCTGATCATCATGTCCCTCAGTGATCCTAGGAGGGGAACTCCTACTTCGTTCCCTGGCTGAGGACCCACGTCCTTCGAATCCCTGCTGCACATTCTGCTATACAATTGGAGGTATTCGGTTAAGGAAAATCCCAGCTAGGTTCCAAAATGCTTGTAGTAAATTTGGATTCAGATTAGGAGGTGGTTCAGGAGGTGGACCTTGGTCCCCTCCTCGAACTTCTACCTCAGATTGTACCTCCTCTCGAGTTACAAAGATTCGTCTATAACCTCGTCCACATCCACGGGCCAGTCAAGTGAGTGGAGGCATCCTACACATAGAAATACAAGGTTTAGTCCTTACGCAGTGGGTTAGGTTCCCAATGTTAACTAACTTGACTTTAATACCAAAATGTGGTGCCAAAAAATAGAGCAAAACACAACTAGGAATTTTTTCTAAAACAACTATTGTATGTATAGAAGCCACTAAATTTAAGGAGGTTCACACAAACCGAGATGAGTTTAGATATAGTCTAGGTGAAAACTAGGACCGGGTTGACTAGGTTTGACCAATACTACAAATGGGTCAAAACCCTAATGTCAACTATTGTCTAGAGTGAATCTAAATGTCCAACTAGGGTTATCGATGTTATGGATAATTTGAAAGAATTTGATCACCAAGTGATTTTGATAGTTTGTCCCAAGTTTGGTGTTTAACTGACTTCAAACAAGGGTCCTATCATTCTAATGACATCTAGTTTAAGATTTTGCTAGATAAGCTAACGATCAAGTTGATGTTGTCTTAAATTTAATCTACTCAATAAGATTAACTTAAACGAATCAATGCATTGAATATAATTATACACCTATAAAATTTTATCTAATTCTAAATTATTCAAATTTATAACACAACAAAGCTATGAAATTAGAATCTCTAACGACTAATATAGTTAAAACAAACCTAAGGAAAATCACTAATTTAAAGTATTATTAACACCAAAACACTAATTTAAAGTTTTTTTAATCACTAATTTAAAGTATTATCACTAAGGAAAAGGCTAAAAAACCTGCTTCTTGGTGGAAGGGGGCCTCCTCCCAACATTACTCTGTTGTGAAGGACTCGTCTATCAGAAGCTTTTCTCAGGTTGTTTCTTCTTCTCAGGAGATTGCTGAGGCCAATGCGCCTCTTGGGACCTCTGCTGGCTCTTCCCCGGGTGTTGATTCCATCCTTGGAACACCTCTTTGTATAGATTCAGTTGTTTGAGGATTTGATGGTTGTGAGGCTTCTGCCCTCCTATTGTCAATGCTTCGTTGGCTCACTCTGGAATAGCTGCTCCTGATTCATCTCTTGAATCAACTTCTTTGGAAACTTCTAGCCATATCCTGGGACAATCTCTTGATTCTCAGAGCTTGGGTGTCTTGGTTCTTGATTCGTTTCCTTGGTAGGATTTGGCTAAGAAAGCAGAAAACGGGTCGACTTCTGTGAAAGGAAAACATAAATCTAAACATCTGCCCTCTTTTGATATGTCCCTTCGTTCCTAGTCGGGGAATAACTTTTATTGGGCTTTTCTTTGCGGGCAGCCGGACCTTAGCTGGAAGTTTTTTTCTTTGCTGTTTGTGGGAAATCTCAGGGTTGCTGGACTTAATTGTTCTATTCTTTTTTACAGCGGATTTTCTTGTTGGGATTCCAGATTTCTTCTTCTGGTACCTTTTTAATTCTAGGTTGTGGGAGCCTGTTGTAAAACCCTTGATGCGGTCTGGATCTGTTCCATGTAAGATTGCTTTTTTTAATATCCTTTATGACCAATTTGTACAGGTTTTCGAGGCCCCTTCAAAACCTATTTTTTCCTTAATCAAAACTCCAAAACACACTCAATTTATATAATTATTTATTTGATTAATTATGTTGTTTAACAATTAAACAAACATAATTATCCAATTGAAATATTTGACCCTCTAAGGTCTCCTAACCTTAGTGTCAATAATAAGGACTTTAGAGACAAATTTATATTAAACTAATTCTTAAAAATGATCTAATAAATTAAACCAAACTATAACATACTTTGTTTAAGTCTTCTAAATATAATTTATTCAAAGTCATAATGATTCTAATCTATTAAGATTTTAGAATTTAACCCAATTATCTAAACCAATTAAATATATATTCCTATTAAGCAATTTCCCTTCACCTAGCCCATATAGGCAACTAGGGAGGAAATTCAATAGAATATAGTTTAAATTTAATTTAATATAATTTAAGTCTTCTAAGTCCTCTAGGAGAATCTAAGTCATTATTGACAACAAATTGCCTAATAAAACAATTCATTTTAAAATCTAATTAAGTCTCCTAAGATGAAGACCACAAAGCAAATCAAATCTACAAAATTCTTCTAGCATTCCCTAGAATATGCAAACCTTTAGATTACGTCTAAAGTCAATTTTATACACTATGCTTAAAAATTTATTAACTTTGGAGTCCATATATTATTCTATTCCTAAAACCCTCATTCCCAAAACCTATAAATAAACCTACCATGAAGCAAAGCCTAACGGATTAAATCCCTTAAGGCTTTATTTTATTAATCTATTTCTTTTATTTGATATATTTTTTTTATGATTTTGAAATTAATTTGATGCCCTTTTTTTTATTTAGCTCAAAGCTTAATATATAAATGTGCCCTAAACCCAACACACCTAACTTATTATTATTTTTATTGCAGGGGGGGCGGGGGGTGCGAGCTAGGCGCACCAGACAACAATGGCGCCGACGGCACACCTACGGGAAAAGTGAGACGGGAGCACCCTGCGGTAATCCTGTCACCACTATGTTAACATAGTGGTGGTGGTCCAGTTCCGACCGAGCCGCCCCCACTGTGTTACCACAGTGGCAGTTGGTCTGCACAGTAATAGAGAGGGGTGGGAGGCGGGTAGGGCTTCGGCCCTCTCGCCCTCCACTAACAACTTCAATTTTTAAAAACCCCAAAGAAACTTACATAACAAATCCAATTCGATTTTATTTTTAAACAAGACTATCATAAACATATGATATTCGATTTTGGCAAAAGGGATTTTTGATAAGAATGAAGTGTATATATGTATATATATATATATATAGAGAGAGAGAGAGAGAGAGAGAGAGAGAGAGAGAGAGAGAGAGAGAGAGAGAGAGATTACAAAGATATTTGATACTTATTTACTATTATTTCTTTTTAAATCTGCATAATAAAATGTAGAAAAAAAGGGATATATGTTTGCGTGGAATGAATTTTCAACCTATCTATATTAAACTTAGGAGAAAGTAATTAGGTGTGCATATTTGGCACATGCACAACTCTAATTTGGATATTAAAAAAATTTAACTTTGTTTTCTAAAAGAATAATTTTTCTACTTAATATAAAAACACTCATATATATATATATATATATATATATATATATATAATGTCTATAAAACTTACCATGTTATATTTAGTTTAATTCAAATATAAAGTATTTGAAATTTTAAAGGCTAAATATTTAACCTACTCCATGAAGAGAAAACATATGATTAAACTATATATATATATGTAAGATAAAAAATATATATTTTTATATCTATGTAGTGTTATGTGTGTGATGGAAAATATTGTGGACATAAATCACCTTCTAATCTAAGACAAGGAGATCTCAATTGATTAACTGAAAGGAGACGATCAGTGCGAAAAGGAATCAACTAGAAGATTTGGAAATTTGGTTTTTTCTGGTGTCTGTACTCAGTTTCTGGAAATTCTGCAACTGGATTTGGCCTGGAAACTCAGAGACAGAGAAAATCTAGAAATCTTTCGCTTTTCTGAACCAGGTCGACCTTGACCGAAATAAAGGTCAACCTTGACCCCTTTTTGTTGACCTTGACCTGCGCTGGTCCAACGAAAATTCTGTTCTCAGATCTCGAAAGTTTGCCGAAAAAGGGTGTTCGAATATGCTTTGTAATTCACTATTCCGCACCTGTTCCTGCAAGAAAAATGGTTTTGTTGTTTGGATGAGCGGTTTGCCTTGGTCAAACCCCGGTTTTGGAATTAACCTTAAAATAGAGAATGCTAGCAAGTAGTAGAAGTAGATCTAACAACGAAGCTACGATATTCAATAGATATGCAATTGTATTTGAAATGTAAACAAGTATGTTAATATAAAAGCTTGGACTCAACATAAAAATTCACAAATGTAAATCAAAACCTCCATGATTGTATGCTTGGAATCCACCTCGAAGGAAGAATGAATAGATCTTGAAGATGAACAAAGGATCTTGAAGGAAGATCACACCACCATGATGGCTAGATTTAGGGTTTGAATGATGAATCTTTAATGCTTGAACCAAATCCCTTTAAGGCTTGAATGCTTGAATCCTTGATCTTCAATGGAGAACTTGAATGTTTGAATGCTTGATTTCTTGAATGCTTGAGAGATAATGGATGTTGCTTTTCGATAGATTTTGTGTTTTGATAGATTGAAATGAGAGGAGAAGACTTCCTTTTATACTAGTCTAGGGCACAAACTTTTAGAGAGGCTGACATAGGAGAAATAAATTCCCATTAAGCCTATAACCTTGGAAGTGGACCTAAATTAAATACCATTTAAGAGTTTACCATTTCGAAGCCCGAAACAGCCGACCCGGAAGCGGGGAATAAATCTTTCCAAAACCCAGCATCCGAAAAATCTTCGAAATATGAAATTTAAACCCTGGGTCAGGGTCGAGGTCGACCTTGATCCAGATGGTGGACCTTGACCCCGAGGTCAAGAACCTCAAATTCACAAAACATGGTGCCATAATTAGGTAGGAAATAAGTAGAAAACAGGGCAAGATAGGGTAAAAAACCAGATCCAAGCCAAAGACACATTCAAGGCGTTTGACATGACCCCAAACCACTTATTGAAAGGGCTAAATCAGTCCTAAAAGGAAGTGCTTCCATACTTCGACGATACATTTAGCCCCCACTTTAGAAGAGTATGGACTCAATGCAAACTCTTGGTAAAGGAGAAGAAAGATTCCAGTGGATCGCAACGAGGTAGAATATCACTTAGTTGAGGACATGAGCCCTCAGGCCAAGGATTCTAACTCAACATACACACACGAGGGTGCAAAAACAAAGAGAAAATAAAGGCAAAGCTAAAAGACACAAAAGAGGAGTTAGTACAAAAACAAACCCAAATCAACTAGCAAAGGAAACCTTGCGACAAAATGCTTCCTATACTAATATCATATTTGGAAAGCTATCATAAAAGCATAAATGATTACATAAGAAAGATGAGCAACACTATAGATAACATAGCTTCATGATCTAATCCTACTAGCATGAAAGTGAAAAGAGAGAAGAGAGAATGATTACCTCACCCAGTAAGATGTCCATCTTACCGTGAATCATCTAGGAGGGAGAGCCCAACAGGTAGCCAAACCTGATAGTTCACCCAAAAATTGTGCTTTGTAATTGTAATGCGTCTTTTGACGGCTTTTGGAATACCCATAGATCCACATTCTTGCATCACTATGGAATATAAAATGTGCGTCTCTTCAGGATTTAGCAACTTATGTGTGTTACCTTTCGAGGATTTAACATATTTGAAATTGAAACTGCGTGTCTCTTCAGGGTTTAGCAACTTATGTGTGTTACCTTCCGAGGATTTAGCATATTGAAAAATAAAAACTATAGCATAAGGGAGACCCTATATATGCCCCCTCCTTATCATGGCTACTTACTAGACAAGATAAGGAAGAGAAAGGAGGATACCTACTTCACAAAGTAAGGAGATATCCTGTTAACAACAATGTACACTATATTCTTAGTGAAGAGTATTGACCCCTACATCAAAGAGCATAGATAATCGTGAAAAATGATGTCACTTATGGAAGAAAAAAAGGATCCTCAAAGAAAAATAGATCTTATCAACAAGACCCCCATCGTAGAGGAGTGCTTTAGATAAAATATTGACGCAAATGAGGAGCATGAGAGGGGCCGAGGGCACACCCTAACCAGATCCACCTTGCAGAAATCACATGCGGAAGCAACAAACACACAAGTGAGAGAGAGAATGCAGATGAGCTTCTTATTATCATCAAATAGATTCATACATGCCGAGTTGTAAGGCCTTCCCGGTTTAGGCTAGATATTACAATTCAAATACAAAAGTCCTCCAACATGCGAGGATCTGAAACTATCTTCCCACTTCTAACTTCTATCTCCTATCAAAACTGACTCCCCTAAACTACAAGCAAAGATTATAATATATACAAGAGGCTATCAAACAAGTCGGCCTTCAGATCCACCATCAAAGGAAGGAACGACCAGATCTAGGTCCACACGCTTCCCAATGATAGATACCAACATTAAATCTGTGACCACAATTAATTGCACAAGTCAGCCTCAATAGGAAACTAAAACAAACACCTCGGTAAGCAAGGATAACCGAGCGCCAGGCAAGCATCACCGAGCGCCAGAGAGATAACCGACCAACCTCGGTTAACAAAGGAAATCGAGCAACTACCGAGCCAACTCAGTCAAAGCAGGAACCGAGCAACATAGGAAAACACAAACATGTTTTTGGTGATACAGGATTGCCAAGGACTCGAGATGCTCCTGCATCAGACACCTGGGGTTATTTGAAATGATTCTCCGAATCATGCAACAGGTGCAATCTGAGCTGAATCGAACTCACATTGTGAAATCTATGAACTGTCTTCAATCGGTCTATTCTTCTACTTTACCAGATATTCCATATACTATTTTTCTCTTGTACTTCTACCAACTCTTTGTTCCAAAATCTGCTCAACTTCTTCTATCTGTTTCTTAGGATAATCATTCGGTACTGTCATTTCTTCATCTGACTCATGGTACTCATACAAATCAACAATGTTGAATATAGGTGATATATTCATGTAATCAAGTAACTCAATCTCATAAACATTTCCACTGTCAAATTTTCTCAAAATTTTGCAAGGACCAAACTTCTTCATTTTCAGCTTCCCATATGTTCCAACAGGAAACTGTCTTTCTTCAAATGAACCATTACTTCATCACCATCTGCAAAAGTCTTATGTCTTCTAGATCTATCAACTCTATCTTTGTTTTTTTTATTACTCTTCTCCAACTTGTGTTTCACATCTTCATGCAATGTCTTCATGTACTCAACAAACTTTACTCCTTCGGCACTTCTCTTTCCTTCATCACCAATATCTCTCAAGTCTAATATACCTCTCGGTTGTATGCCATTTACAATCTCAAAAAGTGTTTTTCCAGTACTCCTATTCACTAAATTTTTCTGTGCAAACTCAGTTTGTGCCAACACAGAATCCCAATTACTCGGTGCGTCTCCAACTAAATATCTCAAAAGATTTCCCAAGCTTCTATTCACAACTTCTGTCTATCCATCGATTTGTGGGTGAAATGTAGAACTATATTTCAACTCGGTGCCAAATTTTTTCAAAAGGGTCTTTCAAAAGTATCCAACAAACTTATTGTCTTAGGCAGAGATGATACTCCTTGGTAATCCATGCAATCTGACAATTTCCTTAAAGAAAAGATTTGCTATATGTATTGCATATGATGTCTTTTTACAAGGTATAAAATGTGTCATTTTAGAAAATCTATCCACAACCACAAATACAGAATCATTACCTCTTACTGTCTTCGGTAAGCCAAGAACAAAATCCATAATGATATCAATCTAAGGTTTCTCAGGAACAGATATACAATCTAGTATTCTGACTTACTCCTTTTGCAACTTGACAAATTCCACAACTTCTCACAAATTTATGAACATCCTTTTACAACTGTGGCCAAAAGTATTTCTCCTTAAGTAAATTCAATGTCTTGTCAACACCAAAGTGTCCAGCCAAACCACTACTATGTTTCTCCTTTATCAAATTAGTTTTCATTGATCCTCTCGGTATACACAACTAAATACCTTTAAACAACATACCTCCTTGAATGAAATATTCTTCCCATTTAGTACTCGGTTGATCTTGAATAGGTGCTCTGCACTTTCTCCACAACTCATAAAAATCAGGATCAAATTCATAAGAATCTCTCATGTCATTAAAACAAAGAACTTCAATTTTCATCTCGGTCATCAAATATCTTCTTCTACTTAATGTATCACCAACTCGGTTAGTGACTCCACTCTTATGCTTTATCACAAATGTATAACTCTGCAAATATTCAACCCATTTCATATGTTTGTGATTCAACTTATTCTGACTACCCAAATACTGTAAAGCTTTATGATCAATATACAACACAAATTCACTCGGTATCAAATAATGTCTCCATTTCTTCAGGGCTTGAACAATAGCATAGAATTCTTGATCATACACAAAATATTTCCTTTTTGCATCATTCAACTTTTCATTAAAGAAAACAACATGTTTACCTTCTTGACTCAACACAGCTCTAATTGCACTACCACTTGCATCACATTCCACTTGAAATACCTTATTGAAATCAGACAATGCTAACACGGACAATTCAAAAACTTTTTGCTTCAGAGTCTCAAAACTTTTATCATCTCCATGTGTCCACTTGAATTCTCTTTTATCTCCTCTCATAGTCTCAGTCATAGCATTACAAATTGAACTGAAATTCCTAATGAACTTTCAGTAAAAACTAGCCAAACCATGAAACGATCTTACCTCACTAGCATTCTTAGGTGTAGCCCAATTCAAAATAGCTTCAACCTTTTTAAGATCCATCTTCAACCATTAGCTGAAATCACAAATTCCAAATACACAATCTCCTCTTTCATGAAAGAACACTTTTTCAGATTTATCAACAACTTTTCTTCTTTCAACCTTTGCAATACTTGTTTAACATGCAACAAATGTTCTTCTATGGTCTTACTGAATATCAGAATATCATCTAGGTATACAATCACAAATTTACCTAAGAATTTCTTCAAAACTTTATTCATCAACCTTATAAAAGTACTCGGTTCATTAGTTAAACCAAAAGGCATAACCAACCACTCATACAAACCTTCTTTTGTCTTAAAAGTAGTGTTCCACTCATCACCTTCTCTGATTCTGATACGATGATACCCACTTTTCAAATCAATTTTGGTAAAATATTTTGCTCCAGTCAGACTATCCATTATGTCATCCATTCTCGGTATAGGAAACTTATATTTCATTATTATCTTGTTGATTGCTCTAGAATCCGTACACATTCGCCATTCTCCATTCTTCTTAGGTGCTAATACAACAGGTACTGCAGAAGGACTCAAACTTTTTTGGATCAAACCTTTCTGCAACAATTCTTGAATATGTTGGTTCACTTCGTAATTCTCGGTAGGTGTCAACCGATGTGGTGCCTTATTCAGTAAACTAGCTCTAGGGATTAGATCCATGCAATGATCAATGCTTCTCTTCGGTGACAAACCATTAGGGAAATTATCAGAAATGATTTCACTGTACTCGGTGAGTAACTTATCAATCTCTTCAGGGATGCTATCCTCTGTTTTCTTACTCGGTTTGTTAGGAATCACATCAAAACATACATCATTCTTCATCAAATCCTTAACAAACTTTCTTCCTTCCATCAAGCAAACTTTCACAGATGTACAACCACTACTAACATGTTCTTCAATCAAATGTAACAAGATTTGTCTTCTCCCATTAGCCCAAATAGTAGATTTATGCAATCTCCCATCAGATATAGCATGTCTATCATATTGCCAAAGTCTACCCAACAAAATATGACAACAATCCATAGGCATGATATCACATAACACCTTATCTTAGTACTTTCCAATTTTTAAATTCACATAACGTTGTTCACTTACCAAGAGTGTATGCTCATCTTTGATCCATAAGATTTGATAGGGCTTCGGGTGTTCCACCCTTTTCAACTGTAACTTTGTAACCATTTCCTCAGATGCCAAGTTCTCTGAGCTTCCACTGTCAATCATTACTTTCCATACTTCATCAGAAACTCTACATCTAGTCTTAAACAAACGTTTCCTTACCAGATCTTCATCATTATTTTCACTCCAAAGTGCTCTTCTTACCATCAAGTTCTTTTCCTTCTCAAGTTCATCGGTGACTCTTCTTGCACCAAAGCATTTCTACTGCTACCGAACTTCTTACTTGCATGTGTACACTCAAATGATCTATGTCCTTCTTCTCCACAATTGTAACAAGTTCTTCAGAAACCACCTCTGTTATAACCACCTCAATAGTTATTGATTCTTCCTCTAGATGAACGTTCACCTTTCCACTTGGTCTTGCCTTTATCCAGATTTGTCTTCTCTAGTTCAGATCTACTGTTTTCACCATAGGATCTACCTCTTCCTCTAGGGAATCTGTGATCTCTACCTTTTTGTCTTTGCTCATGTCTTTTGTTCAATTTCTCCTCAGCTTTCAATGCAAATTGATAAGCTTCTCCAATGTTTTCCAATTTGACCAAACTGATTTCCTCTTGGATGGAAACTCTCAATCCATTTAGGTACCTAGAAATTCTTTCCACATCATTTTCATCATGTCCAGATTTGATATCTAATCTATAGAATTCCTTAGTATAATCTCTTACTGAGCTATCTTTCTGCCTCAAACTTTGCATTCACCTAAATAGGTTAATCTAATAATTACAAGGTAAAAAATTTCCTTTCAATTATTCACCATCTTATTCCATATCTTATTTTGGTCTTTGCCTTTCTTCTTTCTATCCAACTGCAGATGTTCCCACCACAAGGATGCATGACTTTTCATTGTCGTGCTTGCAATTTTCACCTTATTTTCCTAAGGGACATTTTCATATTCAAAGTACTTTTCCATTTCGGTGATCCAGTCCACCAATTCATCGGAATCCAATTTTCCACTATACTCAGGAGGATTAAAATGTCGTGTAGACTTCAGATTTGTGAAAGCCTTCAACAATATTTCCTCACCTTGATCCATCACTGGTGCAGGTTCTACATCAACTCATTGTTCCTCAATTTCATCATCACTAGCATCTTCAAGATGTCTTCCTCTTCGCTGGGCTGTTTCAACAACTTCTAATCTAGGAGCAAGTTGTCTCAACATGTCTGCCAATCCCGGATCCACATCTTGCTTCCCACGAACTTGTTAGGAATAGTCCCAAGAGATAACTGAGAGAGGGGGGGGGGGGGGGGGGGGGGAAGGGGAGGGGGCGTGAATCAGTTATCTACAAGATTCAATTTTTTATCCAATTAAGTATACTTAAAGATAAAGCATAAACACAATGAAAGAACGCATGAACACAACACCAATATTTTGGTTACGAGGAAACCCAAATAGGTAAAAACACCGGTGGGAATTGACACCCACTAATATTCTGTATTAGTATATTATGATCTTTGTTAGAAGATCCCTAATCCTGTTAGAAGTTGCTTTACAATATATTTAGTACAGTAGACCTGGTCAAGGGTCCGACCCTATTAGGAGTCTTTTACAGTTGTCCCTGTTAGGGAGATGATGCACTGTCCAAGAGCTCATTGCTCAAAGGGGCAAAGGCTACAACCTTCTGAATAATAGATACACACTATATTTAGATCTTGGTGAACTGCGCTTTGACCTTCTGTCTGGATCAGTTCCAATGTGTAGCACAAATACTTTACTTGGTCACATAGACCTTCCTCTGATGGTTCAACACTTTGCACACTCTGCTCTGCTCTGCTTACTCAACCATGAACCACACTCAAGCAATCACAAATGACTGTCTATAAATATCTTTCCTCTAAATGATATAATCAAGTCGGCCTGTTAGAACCACCTTGAAATCATATTAGAGAAACTATAACAAATTTTGATAAACATTCTGTCGGCTCTACTATGCATGCAACACATTTTGAGACCTGTCCAATAAGATAATTGTAGACGCACACTACACACCGTCAGTTCTACCAAAACAACTGGATCTTTCTCCTCAAGCTGAATTACTTTATGCACTCTTAACCGAACATGAATAACTATTCTCCAAGCTTAACTCCAAGGGCACATACCCAAAAGATAGGCGCAACTCCACAACCAATAAAATCTCTGTTAGCTCTTCTGATTAAACACAGGAAACTGCTATTGGCGAATAGCGACTGCATAACTTCACTTCTACTGAATATCAAACTATGCGTCCATGACTGAAACATCACTAACATGTCTTCAACATATATCCAAGCGCGCAAGGCTCTATAATAATTGTACAGACAACCATACACAGAACACTGCTTGTTGCTCTGTCAGGAACATTGCTGATACAAGCTGCTATATAACTGTCTGTACTAACAGTTAAGCTCTGCGCCCATGATATTATGCTGATATCATGTCCATGCTACATATACTGAAAACTTACTGCATAAGACTTCCACGCATATTACTTTCCATATGTTGTCATCAATGACAAACATACAGTCAGTACTGGCCTGCTGACAAATCTCCAACAATCTCCCCCTTTGGCATTGATGGCAACATGTGGAATGAAAAACCACCACCAACCCAAATGAACAATTCTTTTATAACATTCTCCATTTCCTCTTCAAAAGTTCCCCAAAGATGAATCCTCCATCTTCTGCAATATATTCCAATATTCTCCATTTCTTCAACTGAACTGCTGTCATAACTGAATACTTCTCCCCCTTAATATATTACTCATTTTTACTTATATTTTTTATGACTATATATTACTCCCCCTTTGACATCAATGGCAAAGGGCGCCATTCATTTTAAGCACCGGTACTACTCCTGAGGTAGAGTAGTCAACCTTCCATCAACCCCTGAGGATTGATGCCTTTCCTTCTTTCTTTTAAGCAGAATCAGGGAAGGGAATTACTCCCAACTTCTCCCTGAGATACTCAAAAGTATCATTTGACAAGGGCTTTGTGAATATGTCTGCCAACTGATCTTTAGTACTCACATAGTCCAGCTTGACTTCTTTTTTTGCCACTTTTTCTCTTAGGAAGTGATACTTGATCTCAATGTGCTTTGTCTTTGCATGCATCACAGAGTTCTTCGACATATTGATAGTAATAGTGTTATCAGAGTGAATAACAATAGAATAATCAATCTGAATTCCAAAATCCTTTATCATCTACTTGATCCAAACAATTGTAGAACAATTCAAGGCTGCTGCAACATACTCCGCTTCTGTTGCTGATTGAGAAATACAATTTTGTTTCTTGCTTGTCCAAGTGACAAGTCTATCACCAAGAAACACTGCTCCACTTGATGTACTCTTTCTGTCATCAACACATCCTGCCCAATCTGCATCAGTGTACACATGAAGCTCAACATTTTCTGAATTATGATACCATAGACCATAGTCTATAGTGCCTTGCAAGTATTTGAATATCCTTTTTACTACCATGAGGTGACTTTGTTTAGGTTCTACTGCAAATCTTCCAACTATGCCAACTGCATTGAAAATATCAGGTCTAGTCTGAGTAAGATAAATAAGTTTGCCAGTCATAGACTTGTATAATGTTATATCTATTGCCAGTGAGTCATCTTCTTTTGTAAGCTTGCATCCAGTAATCATGGGAGTCTCTACTGGCTTGCAATCATCCATCTTGAATTTCTTTAATATTTCCTTCACATACTTGGACTGATTAATGAAAATGCCTTTCTTCGTCAGTTGCACATTTAATCCCAAAAAGTATTTGATAGGACCAATCATACTCATCTCAAATTCATTCTGCATCTCCTTAGCAAATTTACCACTAAGTTTGTCATTACCTCCAAAGATAATGTCATTAACAAATATAGCTACAAGTAGTAAACCTTCAGATGTCTCTCTTATGAATAGATTACAATTTGCTGCTCGTTTTTTGAATCCAATCTTTGTTAGATATCCATCTAGTCTCTTGTACCATGCTCTAGGGGCTTGCTTAAGTCCATAGAGGGCCTTCTTCAATCTGCATACTATATTAGGTTTGTTTGAGAAGGTGAATCCTTCTGGCTGTTCAATGTATACTTCTTCTTTCAAATCTCCATTCAGGAATACTGACTTGACATCCATTTGATAAACTTTGAAGTTTTTGACTGTAGCATAGGCTAGAAACAACTTAATAGCTTCTAATATGCTCATAGGTGCAAATGTGTCTGAATAATCAATGCTTTCTCTTTGTGCATACCCTTTACATACTAACCTTGCTTTGTTTCTTACTACTGTACCATCTTCATTCATATTGTTTATGAATATACACTTTGTTCCAATCACATTCTTATCACTAGGTCTTGGGACTAGTTCCCAAGTGTCATTCTTAATAATCTCATCAAGTCCTTCTTTCATAGCATCATGCCAATCTGAATCATTACATGCATCTTCAACACTTAAAGGTTCAATCTGAGATAGTAAACATACCGCTTCACTGTTAGCTGAGTTCTTTGGTTGTGATCTTGTTAAGACTTTGCCGCTCTAATCTCTAATGATGTCTTTCTTGGAATGGTTTCTAGATGTAAACTTTGGAACCTTAGTTGATGCTGACTCATCAGCCTTAGGAGTTTCTTATTCACTTATCTCAGGATCATTGAATAACACATCAATACTATCAAACATTTCTTCAATAATTGTCTCACTAGAAGAGGGTCTGGATTCTTCTTCAATCATGGGTGAGTAATCATGATATCTTTCTTGAACCATGAACGTTTCATCAATCTTAACATGAGCACTTTCAATGATATTTTTCAATCTTAAATTGAAACATCTATAAACTTTACTTTTAGTAGAGTAACCAAAGAAAATACCTTCATCGCTTCTTGCATCAAACTTGTCTACTGCTTCATCCCTCTTGATGTAGCACTTGCTTCCAAATATTCTGAAGTATTTTACTGTGGGAACATTACCAAACCATAGCTCATATGATGTTTTGTCAGCACTAGGCCTTAATTGAATTCTATTGATAGTGTAGACTGTTGTATTGACCGCATCTCTCTAATAGGTGTGTGCAACTTTTCCTTCAATCATGATGGTGCACGTTGTATCAAGGATGATCATATTCCTTCTTTCTGCAATTTCATTTTCCTAAGCGGTTCTAGGTGCACTTAACTGTCTCTTTATGCCATGTTCTTCGCAGTACTCATAGAATCTGTCAGAGGCGAATTCTCCTCCTCTATCCGATCTCAAATATTTTATCTTTAGTCCAGAATCATTCTCAACCTTAGCTTTGAATATTTTGAACTTCTCAAATGCTTCTGACTTATCTTCCAAGAATGCAACCCACATCATCCTAGTATAATCATCAACAAATAAAATGAAATACCTTTCACCATAGTATGATCTTGTTTGAGTTGGACCAAATAGGTCTGTATGAATCAGATCCAATTTGTTCTCTACTGAATTGTGCTTGCTCCTGAATGAATTTCTCACATGCTTTCCCATCACACTTTCCCTGCATATAGTATCAATTGACTTTGCTATGCTAGGTAGATCTCTTATCGCCTTTACATTGCTTATCTTTACTATGTTATCAAAATTGATATGACATAGTCTTTTATGCCACAACCAACTGTCATCAACTTTAGCAATAAAACAACTTGCTTCTAAATTGAGTTGGAAAACATTACCTCTTGTCTTTGAACCTGATGCAATCACAACACCATCTTTGTTGTTAATGATGCATTTGTCATCTTTAAACTCCAATAGATAGCCTTTTTCAAGTAACTATTCAAGACTGACAAGTTTATGTTTCAAACCATCAACATACAGAACATCATCAGTACTATTCTTTCCATCCAAGGTGATGGCTCCTCTACCAACTATGGGTTTAGGAGTGTTGTCTCCAAATCTAACCATGCTACCATTGTATTTGTCCAAATGAACAAATTTGTTTTTATCACCTGTCATGTTATGTGAACAACACTATCTATAATCCAGTCTGTCCTTATATTTGCTTGGGAAATCAATGCTAGCTCATGTTCCTTTTTCTTATCTTTATGATTTGTCTTATTATTCATTTTGTCTATAATAGCAATGAACCCAATTTCTTCTTCACCTGATTCATCATCTGAAACACCATCTCCAGCATGGTAACATTCCTTAGAATACTTAAGCTTGTAATCCTTTTTGAATTTTCTAGCTCTAATAGGACACTTAGATGCAAAGTGACCGATCTTATTACATGAAAAGCACTTAAATGACAATTGACCTTCATATTTTTCTTTTCCTTTCTTTTATCTTTTGTCAATCATAGCAATGAAATCATCTAGAGTTTTCTCTTCATCATGATCATCAAACTTACCAGAAGTGTTTGTAGATTTCTTACCATGAACTGTTGCTTTGAAGGCTATCTCACTTTTAGGTTCTGTCTTTAATCATGAAATCTCAAAAGTTGAGATTTTGCTGATCAAGGTCTTTCTCTAGAGATTAGATGTAAGCTGCATGGTCTCATCAAGGATGTTGATCTTGTTTTCATATTTTGGAGTGAGATTAGTCATTAACTTGTCCATAATATCTTCCTCTGAGATCTCTCCACCATTGTTCCTGATTCCAGCAACTGCTTCATTGATCCTTTGATTATAAGCTCTGATGTTTTCTTCAGACAATATCTCCAATGCATTGTATCTTTTCTTCCATGTCTTTCTATGCGCATACTTAGCTTGTTTGTCACCTTCAAACATATCTTCTAGGTACTTCCATATCTTGTGGACGGTGTCTACTTTCTTTATCTCTGAAAATTCACTATCAGATAGGGCGCTGATAAGGGCTTCTTTAGCAATAGCATTCTGATGAAACAATTCTTTTTGCCTTTTAGTAGCATCATCCTTTCCAAGGTCTTCTAGGGTAGGGATCTTGGCTACTTTGATAGTTACATCAAAAACTTCAAAACAAATGCACTGCAAATGAGTCATCATCTTGTTCTTCCAATCAAGATAATTCTCTCCATCGAACTTAGGAATTTCTTTTCTGAACTATGACATTTGATCAACCTCAAGCTGTTAAACTTTCTCTTCGAGGCACTTGGCTTTGATACCAATTGTTAAGAATAGTCCCAAGAGATAACTGAGGGGGGGAGGGGGGGGCATGAATCAGTTATCTACAAGATTCAATTTTTTATCCAATTAAGTATACTTAAAGATAAAACATAAACACAATGAAAGAACACATGAACATAACACCAATATTTTGGTTACAGGGAAACCCAAATAAGTAAAAACCCCGGTGGGAATTGACACCCACTAATATTCTGTACTAGTGTATTATGATCTTTGTTAGAAGATCCTTAACCCTGTTAGAAGTTGCTTTACAATATATTTAGTACAGTAGACCTGGTTAAGGGTCGGACCCTGTTAGGAGTCTTTTACAATTATCCCTGTTAGGGGAGAGGACGCACTGTCCGAGAGCTCACTGCTCAAAGTGGCGAAGGCTACATCCTTCTGAATAACAGATACACACTATATTTGGATCTTGGTGAAATGCGCTTTGACCTGCTGGCTGGATCAGTTGTAATGTATAGCACAAATACTTTACTTGGTCACATAGACTTTCCTCTGATGGTTCAACACTTCACACACTCTGCTCTGCTGTGCTTACTCAACCATGAACCACACTCAAGCAATCACAGATGTTTGTCTATAAATATCTTTATTCTAAATGATATAATCAAGTCGGCCTGTTAGAAACACCTTGAAATCATATTAGAGAAACCATAACAAACTTTGATAAACATTCTGTCAGCTCTACTATGCACGCAACACATTCTGAGACCTGTCCAATAAAATAATTGTAGACACACGCTACACACTGTCGGCTCTACCAAAACAACTGGATCTTTCTCCTCAAACTGAATTACTTCACGCGCTCTTAACCGAACATCAATAACTCTCCTCCAAGCTTAACTCCAAGGGCGCATACCCAAAAAGATAGGCGCAACTCCACAACCGATAAAATCTCTGTCGACTCTTTTGAATAAACACAAGAAACTACTACTGGCGAATAGCGACTGCATAACTTCACTTCTACTGAATATCAGACTATGCCTCCATGACTAAAACATCACTAAAATGTCTTCAACATATATCCAAGCGCGCAAGGCTCCATGATAATTGTACAAACAACCATACACATAACACTGCCTGTTGCTCTTTCAGGAACACTGCTGACACAAGCTACTATATAACTGTCTGTACTAATAGTTAAGCTCTGCGCCCATGATATCATGTTGATATCATGTCCATGCTACATATACTGAAAGCTTACTGCATAAGACTTCCACACATGCTACTTTCCATATGTTGTCATCAATGACAAACATACAATCAATATTGGCCTGCTCGCAAATCTCCAACGAAACCATCTTGAAACCCTTTGCAATTGTAGGCCAGATTGCAATCTGCTACCCCACAATAAATCAATTAGGGTTTGACAAGAAGGCACACTCAAACATAGATTCGCAAACCTAGATCCAAATCTCACCTCGCTCTGATACCACCTGACGCAAAGGAGGAGGAGAGGGGCCAAGGGCACACCCTAACCAGATCCACCTTGCAGAAATCACACGTGGAAGCAACAAACATACAAGTGAGAGAGAGAATGCAAATGAGCTTCTTAGTATCATCAAATATATTCATACATGTCGGGCTGTAAGGCCTTCTCGGTTTAGGCCAGATATTACAATTCAAGTACAAAAGTCCTCCAACATGCGAGGATCTGAAACTATCTTCCCACTTCTAACTTCTATCTCCTATCAAAATTGACTCCCCTAAACTACAACCAAAGATTACAATATATACAAGAGGGTACTAAACAAGTCGACCTTCAGATCCACCATCAACAGAAGGATCGACGAGATCTAGGTCCACACGCTTCCCAATGATAGATACCAGCATTAAATCTTCGACTATAATTAATTGCACAAGTCGGCCTCAACAGGAAACTAAAACAAACACCTTGGTAAGCAAGGATAATCGAGCACCAGACAAGCATCACCGAGTGCCAAGAAATTAACCGAGTGCTAGAGAGATAACCGACCGACCCTGGTTAACAAAGGAAACCGAGAAACTACCGAGCCAACTCGGTCAAAATAGGAATCGAGCAACACAGGAAAACACAAACATGTTTTTGGTGATATGAGATTGCCAAGGATTTGAGATGCTCCTGCATCAAATATCACCTTTCAAAAAAAAGAAAAGAGAGAACAAAGATTCAATCATCAAGACCCTTGCAATCAAGATGAAGAGGAATCTTGGAACGAAGGAATCAAACTCTAACCCTACAACAAGGGCAAGAATTTATAAAAAAACATAATTTGCAAAATAAAGAAGAGGTGATGACCTAGGACAACGACCTCTCACATAATGACGCAGTCAAGGATGGTGGATCCAATTAAGGACATTCCAAACCTTGCAACCGACAATCAATACAACGGAATACTCAACAACAACAATTGTCCCAAAGTAATTTTCATTAACATGCCCGGTTGTAAGGGCTTCCGGGTTAGGGCCAATTACAATCAGAAACAATTCTACAAGATCACAAGATCCAATACAACTCTAGCTAGTTTAGTTCTAAAAACTATCAGCAACTGATGGAAACCCTAAGGCAGATCTAAACTTGAGCTCGCAAGCCTCCAAGCAATCTCCTTGTCTCCAAGTGTGCAAACCACTAGCTCTGCAATCAAATCTATCAAATAACAATCTGATTTGCAAGATCTCGCAAGATCTTTTCCACAACTTCACCAACTCCAGCTCTTCCAGCACATCCCAAACTGATGTCCGTTGCTTGTTCTCCCCTCCTAAACATCTACCCAAACACCCATTAAATACTAATCATCAGCCAAAAGTCGGCTGGATGAAACCCTTAACTCCTACAAACAAATATTAAATGCCATACAAGTCGGCTTCCAAATCACCTTACAAACATTTAATTCAACATGTCGGCTTGTAACAACAGCTACCAACAATAAATGCACCAAGGCGGCCCAACAAATCACACAAAACTCTAGTCGGTAAACCAGAACTACCGAGCAATAGAGAAACAACCGAGCGATAGTGAAACGACCGAGCATGCCAAGCATCGCCGAGCACTAGTGTCAACCGAGCACCGCAGACATCACCGAGTAACACTTTCACCGAAGGCAAGAAGTTGCACCGAGTTCCTTTAGTGACCAAGCTTCCTTCAATGACCGAGACCGTTGGTTAAGGCTGCAACCGAGTAACACCGACCAAATAACAAACCACCCATGCAGTTTCACTGAGGACCAAGAATGCCCCTGCATCAAACACCCCAGGTTTGAAAATATGTTCATATGTGAGAAGAACATCTTCTAGGATTCATCACATAAATCCCGAACTGGTTCTTCACATACGAGTCCTCCATCTTTTCACTTTGCATACTCTTCCACTTCAGCTTCCTCTATCTTTTTAAGTCTTTTCTTGCCAACACATAGGTATGTTCTCCAAACTGATCATTCATTTTCTCAGGATCCACCAACTCAACGGCTATTGATACTCAGGCTTCTCCTACCGAGCGTTGTATCCAACAAAGGCATCAGGGAAAACTTCTTGTCATCCTTCTCAACAGTAAACCCATTCTTCACACAATCATACATAGTTCTGCAATCAAATTGCCAAGGTCTACCGAGCAATATATGACAACTATTCATCTCCACAATGTCATATAACACAAGATCCTTATACTGGCCAATCTGAACATCAACGAAGCATTGTTCTCCAACTTCCAGAGCATGATCATATTGCAACCAACCAATCCTTTAAGGACAAGGATGCTTCATTCTATTCAAACCAAGTTTCTTAATCATGTCCTCAGAAACAAGGTTATCATTACTACCACTGTCAACAATTACATCACAGAGTTCACCTCCAGACTTGCATCGGGTCCTAAACAAGTTACTCCTTTGACAAGGTTCCTCCTTTGTACCGAGCAATGTTTGCCAAACCAACAAGTTGTCAGATTTAGGTTCATTCTAAATGTTCTCATTCACCACAACAGTTCATCGATCACCAAGCTTCTTCTGTGTACACTCAAAACAAGGATGTCCTTCCTCTCCATAGTTATAACAAGTACATTTAAAGATAACTCTACCTGTCTTCTTCTTCGATTATACAGGTTTCTCTTCATCTTCTACATTAGTCAATTTATCCTTCACCGAGTGATCAATCTTCTCCTTCTCTCGGGAGTTACCATGTTGTTTCCTTTTCAACTTCTCTTCTGCCTTTAGAGCATACTGATAAGCATCTTCAACATAATCGATCTTCAACATACCAAGCTCTTCCTAAATATTGAATTTCAAACCATTCACATACCGAGCTACCTTTTCCTTACCAAGTTCTCTATGTCTAGACCGAATAGTAAGTTTGTAGAACTCCTCAGTATAATCTTCAACAGACAAATCCTTCTGCTTCAAATTCTGCAACTTCTTAAACAAGTCAAGCTCATAGTCTGCATGTATGAACTTAGCTTTCAACTTAGTCACCATCAACCTCCACCGATTGATCTTCATTTCACCTTCATCTTCTCTATCTCTTTGTAATTCTTTCCACCAAAGAGTAGCATGTCCTTTCAACTTAGTCTATACCAATCTCACCCAAAGAAGATCTTCAATTTCTTCTAGCTCAAAGAAATCTTCAAGTTCACCAATCCAATCAATCAAGTTGTCGGGTTTCAAGGTACCAAAGAAAGTAGAAACTTCCATTCAGTAACTATTACTTAACCGAGCTCCAGATCTATGCAACCGATCAGTTCTGTCTTCACCAGATCTATCTCTCCGGTCATCACTACTAGATCCAGCAGCTTCAAATTATTCAATAGCTTCTTCATAACCATCCTCAGTGCCAACATTCCGAGATACACCAACAATAGCTCTCATGATCTTAGCGACCATGTTATTCTTCATCAGGTCCATCTCAGATCTGAAATTTGATTTCACCTTCTCTGTAATCCAAGATTCCACAGTATCACAGAGATCAACAATTACTCTAGGGTCCAATCTTCTCGGAGGCATCCTTAAAGATTAAGAGAAACCCTCTAGAAAAAACCCTACATCGATCACCTTGTGATAATCTCCAAGTTGTATGCAAGTCAGATCACAATCTACTACCTTGTAAACAACTAGGGCAATATTCACAAGTTAGTGCCACAGATTTGCAACTAAGATCATGTGATCTCTTCACCAACAAGATCAACTTCGCAAGATTTGCCTTGCTAGGTCAACCGTCACTCCAACAGGATCAAACTTTGCTTCCACAAGATCAACTCTACTCTGATACCACCTGACATAGTCAAGGATGGTGGATCCAATTAAGGACAGTCCAAACCTTGCAGCCAAGAATCAACATAGCGGAATACTCAACAACGACAATTGTTTCAAAGTAATTTTCATTAACATGCCTGGCTGTAAGGCCTTTCGGGTTAGGGCCAATTACAATCAGAAACAATTCTACAAGATCACAAGATCCAGTACAACTCTAGCTTGTTTAGTTCTAAAAACTATCAGCAATTGATGGAAACCCTAAGACAGATCTAAACTTGAGCTCACAAGCCTCCAAGCAATCTCCTTGTCTCCAAGTGTGCAAACTACTAGCTCTGCAATCAAATCTATCAGATAACAATCTGATTTGCAAGATCTCGCAGGATCTTTTCCACAACTTCACCAACTCCAGCTGTTCCAGCACATCCCAAACTGATGTTCGTTTCTTGTTCTCCCCTCCTAAACAACTACCCAAACACCCCTTAAATACTAATCATCAGCCACAAGTCGGCTGGATGAAACCCTTAACTCCTACAAACAAATATTAAATGCCATACAAGTCGGCTTCCAAATCGCCTTACAAATATTTAATTGAACATGTCGGCTTGTAACAACAACTACCAACAATAAATTGTTAGAAATAGGGAATACTGAGACGGGGGGGGGGGGTGAATCAGTATTCCACAAACTTTTACTTTTGCCCAATTATGGATATAACAGATTATCTTAATGCATGCATAACATAATAATCTAAAGAACATGCATAGCAGTAAAACAAATGAACTCATAACACATTATTTGTTCTTGAGGAAACCTTGGCCAAGGGAAAACCCTGGTGGGGATGGTACCCACAAAGATCCACTAATCAAATTTATCCTGTTACGAATGTTGACCCTGTTAGGAGCCCATTACATGCATATAGTGTCTCAGTCTCGATTAAGGGACTTTAGGCCTTGTTAGAAGCCTCAACCCTACTAAGAGTTGGTAGTACAAAATAGGATTACTAAATGAGCCCACTGCCCAAACAAGTAATGTACAATGATTATTGAATACAAAATATGGTAAGGTACATAACCTTATACTGCTTGCCTTCTTTCCGAACTTCGCATCAATATCTCTTTGCTTATACTTTTGCTATATCATCTATGTCATATATATATCTTTACAATTGCAATATTACATCTCTTTATACAAGTTATTAAGACTAATAACTCTTATAGTCGGTCGGCTTGACATAAGCATTATACAAAATATATCTTTACCCAAGGGTAATCATCTAGGACATCATCCCTTTATATTGTCAAGACATTATTTTGATAAACAAAATAATTCCTTAACTCTTTACTAATTCTGTCATGTCAGCTTGACACTATCTCTAGTAAAACTGTCATAACTTCTTCCATACATGCCGTATTGACTTGTGCTCTCAGGTGAGTCTTCTATAGTCATCATAGTATCTATGTTCAAGTGCGCAAGCATTGAACTTACTCCAAACAACATCACTGATCAAATCTGTCTCCGGGTACACTAGTAAAAATACTATCTCATACTTAGACAATTTTTCTTTGCGCTCTGTCATACTTGCTCTCTGTCATGTGTGATCTTCGTGTAGATCATATGTTTCCATAATGACAACATCTAAGTATCTAACTCAGCCAAATTGCCAACAATCTCCCCCTTTGTCATTTGTTGGCAACATATGAGAAAATTGGTTAAGTCATAAGACTTCAAAAGCTCAATATTGTGGTCATAACAAAAAATATGTATTCACTATCCTTATAACTCTATATATCATAACTATGTACTGTACTCACCCTTAGAATGTACATCCTTATCAATTTTCTGCTATATATCTCTCCCCCTTTCACAACAATGAGAAAAAAAGGGTGCCAAAACTGTGTTTAAACAAAAATGTGGATACCTTGATTTAATATTGCAGAGCCGGTAGGCTTGCAAAACAATCTGCAAAATTCATCTTCATGTTCTCTATCTCCTTCTCCCATGCCTTCTTGGCGGAGTCTGCAACACTGAGTAGTGCACACAATCCATAAGATGCTATCTCACAGGCTTAAAGGTTTGGAAAATTGAATTTCTGAAAAGATGTCTTTGATGAAAGACATTCCTCCAATTGTCCTTCTATAATGCTTAACTTAATTGAAATATGCTCTCTTAGAAGAGCAAATCTTTTTAGTTTCCTGTCCTTGTCATCATGTAGAATCCTTATTTCATCATTAATCTTGCAAATTTTCTTCTCAATGTCCAATATCTTCATATTGGGGTTGGCAAGAAGATTTACTTCAGTTTGAATCTCTACTTCTTTTTTCTTAATCTTCTGATTTTCTTCTGATATAAGGTTCTTAGATTTTGTACATTGAATGTACAAAGTTCTACCTCTGTCCACATTCCTTCTCAAGTCTTTTATACAGACATCAAGACTGTTGATGTCATTCCTGATATTCTGACTTATGTCTAGAAGTACTTTGTCTTCATAGGCTGCTTGTGCCTTCACTTTAGCTATATTAGATAAGTTGGTAAACTCATCATCAAATATATTCATAGCTTTCTTTGCTCTTTCAAGTGGGTCTGACTCTGCTATCTGTGTAGTCACAATGCTTTACAACTTCTCTGTTAACTCCTTTACGGATCCTTCGAGGCTTTTTACCTTCTTATTCTTTCCAATTATCTTATTTAGAGATGTGATCAATTCCATCTGATCATCATCATCAACTTCTTTTCCCAAGCTTTCAAATATAGATCCTATTTGAGATTTCGTGGCAGTCTCAGGTGTAAGACTGACTCTTTCTTGATTAGGGGCTGCTTCTACCTTCTCTTCTTCAATCCTTGAATCTCTCTTCTCTTCTTCTTTACTACTGTTCTGCTCTTCAAAAGCTGAATTGTCAACAATGTTTTCCAGATTCTTAAAAGGGTTATCATCACTGTCTAGAGTGATCTTGGTTCCTTCTAGATGCATTGATTCATCTTCAATGTTTATAGCTGGTGAAGAGGGAATTCTTTAATGTTCTGCTTCCTTAACTTGTTCTGATGGTCCTGCTGCACTAGAGTATCTTATAACACTAGATGTCATCACTTTGATTATTGCTTGCTCTGTTTCTCTGTTGATCTCTTCATAGTTTCCTACCATAATCTGAATGGTTCTTTTCTTTGTTCTCAGATAGGTGTTTAGTTCTTTCATGATCTCCTTGAAGTGTTCTTCATCTTTTACATCACATAATTTTCTTACAAGGTTTTCTCTGATCTTATTGTCTTCTTTTGTTGCTCTTTTCTTTCTATTTACTAGCTTCTCATACAAATCGTCAGGTATCTTGCCCTGAATTGTATCAAACTTCTTATCAAACATTATCATGTGTCTAACAACTGCATTTTCAAGGTTCAGTCTCTCTGAATAGTTGTAGAGGTCATAATACTTGTTCATTTTTGAAAAGTCTCCATCATTTATGATCTGCTCATTTACTTTCTCAATCTTAGGTTTCCATGTTTTCTTTTTCACTGGGGCTTCTTCATCATCTTTTATTTCTGCTATCTCCCTTTGTACTGGTAGCACTAAAGTTTTCTGCCTTTTGCCTGGTCCAGTAGCAATCTCTTTCACTCTTTTACCTGGTGTAAAAGAGGATGATCTAGTGGATTTTCTGACTTCTTGATCTTTCTTAGCTTCCTCCACTTTTACTTTAATCTGAATGCCTGCTGGCTGCTCTGCAACTGATGATAGAGGTGGAACAGACAAAACTTCCTTTTGTCTTATGTCTTTGATTGCTGCTGCTGTCTGCTTAGTTATCAAAACTTCTTGTTCTGTCATCCCTGTGTCTTTCAATATTTTCTTTATTGTACTTTCTACTCTCTTCTTAGACTATTTTTCTTCTTATATAGACTTTGCGGAGTTGAAGTTCCTCCTCAAAGGTTCCAAATCTATTACTATGAATATCCAACTCGCTCTTAAGCAATCTGCTCACATAATCTTCTGCTTCAGTTTCAGAAATTTCATAGCCAAGAGGGTCTATGAATTCTACTCTAGGTTCTACTGCTTCAATGAATGTAAAGTCAATATCAACCATGAAACATATCTCATTCTTATGTTTTTCAACTACAGACTGTGGAATCCTTGATCTGCTTTTCATTAAATTCTGAAATGCTTTGATTACCAACATTGCACTCTCATTGACCTTGTCAATAAGATGCCTCATGTACACTTTGTTAATCCTTTTCATTGTAGTTTTACCATCATTCCAATCATCACCAATAGTGTAAGGAAATCTTCTCAACAAATAGAAAAACATATAAGTGATCAATGATGAGAATCTAAACTGAGAGTTCTTAGTCTTCTTTATCTTCTCCAAATTCTCAAACAATTGAATTCTCAAAATTTCACACATGTCAACTTAAACTTTGTCAACACACATTAAATAGACTACATGTATCATTCCTTCTGCCATGTCATCTTCTCTTGAGTTTGCACAAAAGTTAGCTGTAAGGATCTTGCACAAATATCTAACATCATCTTGTTTTATCTTGCTAATCACTATTCCTTTGCCATTGTAAGATGATTTAGTGTTGTCTATAATTGTTTTTCTCATGTTCTTCTCATTCAAAGGTATGGCTCCAATTTTAGATAGACCAGTTACCTCATGAATTAGGTTAGCTGTGATATCTATCACTTTGTCATCTAACCAAAACTTCCCATTGTGAATTCTGCTTAAGATTATCTTAGTACATTCTTCATCATCAAACTCATATTGTAGAGAATATTTTATGATCTCATTATCTTTCAAATGTTCAAACCCTACTTTTAATGACATATCTTGATTGTAAATCTTTTCATACTCTTTTGTAAAGTCATTATCACTCAGAGTTTCAAGCTTGCATCCCAAATAACTTCTAACCTTTTCTAAGTGCAGAACTCCATCTAGTACGGATGATAAAGCTAACTTAGGGTCTTCCTCCAAGGGTTCTACTGGTTCCCTTTTGATATTAGGTCTATTCTTATCTCTTACATTATGAATCAATGAAACATCCATGACTTCTGCAAATGCCTTAACCGATTTAGAGATCTGCTAAGTAAAATACCTCGATTCTGCAATTTAGGGATTGCATAGATTTGGCATGAAAATCTTTCACCAAATCCTTGCAAAATTGCTTTCAATCACTGCTCTCTGATCTCCTTAGCACTTGTATTTGCCTTAATGATCAAATAATACCGATCATAACCTTTTATCCTTTCCATCTCATATAAATTTGACATCGCATTCAATTCCTTTGCCGCTTCTTTCTGAAAAGTTGTTTTTGCTTACCTGCAAAACTTAAAACTGCTTGCGATCTTGCATAACACAATATTATCTTATGCACTCTTAACCATAGCATCAATACATCATATACTACCTTGAATTAACTGCGCAAGACTCAATCCATCCTATACTAACTTTTATACTATCCTAAGTTCCTATTCTACTGTATTTTTCATGAATTAAGTACTTTGAAATGGGTCAGATAGAGATTTATTCTTACCATTTGATACTTCACCTTTCTGATTACCTTCAGTGCTGAATATGTCTCCTTGATTCATGACTTTAACAAACTTCACTTCTTCTAAATTGCTACAACATCCTTTTTGACTGTTACTTGTATTTTCATTTCTCCTTGCATGACTTCTAGGGTTAGGGTGAGGATGAGGAATCCTATTATTCATCCTGCAAAATCTTGCTGTATGTCCAATCATGTTACATATTTGACAAACTATTCCATTGTTTCCATATCTTGGTCTTGATTGGTTGATTTGTGATCTGCAATTTCTGGCAATGTATCCAACTTTGTTGCATCTATAACATACTACATTTCTCCTGTTCATATCTTCAGTAGGTCTCTTATCTGCATGGTTAGTATTCCTAAACATTCTACCACTATTATTCTTCTCAATAAATTTAGTTTTTCTACATTCAATAGCTCTATGTCCAAAACCATGACAATTATAACAATAACCATTAAGATGTTTAAATTGCTTACCTGTACAGTCTTTCTTCATATGACCAAAAGTATTACAAACAAAACATCTACCTTTAAATTCTCTTTGCGTACCGTTAGGTGACTCCTCTTGCTTAGGTGGTTCTTTAGGTGTATCCTCAGATTTGTCAACTTTATCAGATTTCTTTTCTTCTATGCTTTTAGACATTTTCATATCTGGTTCCTTGATTTCGTCATTTATTTTAGATGAGTTAAATCCAAGACCAGTTTTATCATAAAATCATTTCTGATAAGACATTTGTTCATCGATCTTCTCACTAGTTGAATATAATCTCTCAAGTTGTTGCTTAAATTGAGTCAGTTCACCTTTCCCAATTGTATTGTACTTCTCAAGTTCAACATACTGCAATTTGGTTTTCTCAAATTCAGATGTCACTTTACCAAGTTTAGATTTTAGATCTTCATTCTCAAGCTTTAGGTTTTCATTCTTAGATTTTAGATTTGCTTCATTCTTGCTATTTCCATCTTTCAGACTTAATTTCAGATTTGCTATCTTAAATTCATGTTTAAGGATCTCATTTTCTTTTTCCGAGTTGTCATCACAATCTTCAATTTGAATTGTAGGTTCCTTTTTTGATTTCAGATCTTCCAACTTATTTTTCAGTTTTTCAATGAGGTTCTTTGCATCATCATACTTTCCTTTCAGAGTATCTCTTTCTTCAGTAAGCATATCAATCTATTGAAGTGCTTCTTCAAGATTCTTCTGTAGCTGATCCATATCCATAGATATCTTACTCAAGCTGCTAGGCTTTCCTTGAATGATTCTTTTTCGAGTAACTATGCTTTGATACCAATTGTTAGAAATAAGGAATACTGAGAGAGGGGGGGGGGGGGGGGGGGGGGTGAATCAGTATTCCACAAAATTTTACTTTTGCCCAATTATGGATATAACAGATTATCTTAATGCATGCATAACATAATAAACTAAAGAATATGCATAGCATTAAAACAAATTAACTCAACATATTATTTGTTCTTGAGGAAACCTTGGCCAAGGGAAAACCCCGGTGGGGATGGTACCCACAAAGATCCACTAATCAAAAGTATCCTGTGAAGGATGTTGATCCTGTTAGGAGCCTATTACATGCATATAGTGTCTCAATCCTAATTAAGGGACTTTAGGCCTTGTTAGAAGCCTCGACCCTGCTAAGAGTTGGTAGTACAAAATAGGATTACTAGATGAGCCCACTGCCCAAACAAGTAATGTACAATGATTACTAAATACAAAATATGGTAAGGTACATAACCTTATATTGCTTGCCTGCTTTCACAACTTCGCATAAATATCTCTTTGCTTATACTTTTGCTATATCATCTATGTCATCTATATCTTTACAATTGCAATATTACATCTCTTTATACATGTTATTAAGACTAATAACTCTTATAGTTGGCATGACATAAGCATTATACAAAATACATCCTTACCCAAGGGTAATCATCTAGGATGTCATCCCTTTATATTGTCAAGACATTATTTTGATAAACAAAATAATCCCATAACTCTTTACTAATTTTGTCTTCATATTCTATCCAGTCGGCTTGACACTGTCTCTAGTAAAACTGCCATAACTTCTTCCGTACATGCCGTACTGACTTGCGCTCTTAGGTGAGTCTTCTATAGTCATCATAGTATCTATGTTCAAGTGCGCAAGCACTGAACTTACTCCAAACAACATCGCTGATCAAAACTATCTCCGGGTACACTAGTAAAAACATTGTCTCATACTTAGACAATTTTGCTTTGCGCTCTGTCATACTTGCTCTCTGTCATGTGCGATCTTCATGTAGATGATATGTTGCCATAATGACAACATCTAAGTATCTAACTCAACTAAATTACCAACATAAATGCACCAAGTTGGCCCAACAAATCACACAGAACCCAAGTCGGTAAACCAGAACTACCTAGCAACAGAGAAACAACAGAGCGATAGTGAAACGACCGAGCATGTCAAGCATCATCGAGCACTAGTGTCGACGGAGCACCGCAGACATTGCTGAGTAACACTTTCACCAAATGCAAGAATTTCCACCAAGTTCCTGCAGTGACCGAGCTTCCTTCAATGATCGAGACTATCGGTCAAGGCTGCAACTGAGTAATACTGGCCAAATAACAAACCACCTATGCAGTTTCACTGAGGACCAAGAATGCCCCTGCATTACATAAAAGGATATCCATAGCCAAAACTTCAATTAGTATAATGAAATAATGTTGCAAAATAAACAAATGCCACTAAGCTAAGGAAAATAGATCCCTAGCCAAAGAGAAAGAAGGAAGACCTTGCCCCCCAAAGATGAAAGCAAGGGATAGCTTTGCAAAACAAATGTCTTTAGAAAAGATATCATGAATAATAAAAGAGAACTATGGATGATCATGAGCATAATACAAAAGCATAGGGATAGAATATAGAAAGAATAACCAATTATGCTGAAAACAAAATATATCCTAAGAGCATAATGGATTCTAGAGAACTGGAAGAAATACCTATTGCCCCCCAGTGAAGAGACAAGAGGAGAAAAGATCTACATTATAGAAGAGTGAGAGGTATTCCCCGTATCAAAATTATGAAGGAATTGTAAAACTGCACGAGAGAGATATAATTCCTAAAGTAGCTCTTTCTCTAACATACAACTTGAAATGCACACAATCAGCAAGTAAATGTATATTACTATAGTGAAAATGACATTTGTACTTGGAGAGAGCATCTTTTGGCATAGGTTTAAAGATTTCTTTATTAGAATTCATTAACTGAACATACACCTTCTTAGCCACATCTTTAAGAGTATCAGGGTAATCTAAGGAAGGTGTTGGAAGAAGAACATGAAGAGGCGGGCGACGATCAAAATCAACCACCTTAAATTGAGATAGCGAAAAGCCAAGACCACACATATCTTGTTTAGGGGATAGATGAACCGGATATTTAATACTGTGTTCATTAACACCAAGCCCTGAACCCTTATAGCCTTGTTTAGCCATCATATTGTATCCTATAGTGTACATATCTTGTAAAGCTTCTGCAGGAGGTGATTGTTTACAATGATCATGAGAAAAGGTTGTATAAGGTGGAATGATAGGTTTAGAAGAAGTCTCTTTTGTCTTCCCTTTAATATCATCATGTATCAGACAAGAAAGGGAAGGTAAATCCAAGAATTCTTGCACATCTGCATCATTAACCATAGTTTGAGCCTCATCATAAGTGTGGGAAGAACTAGGAATAACAGATGGAGAATTGGGAATATTAGGACTGTTAGGAATTGGATTAGGAAGGATAGGATTATGATTAGGACGATTAGGAAGGATAGGATTAGGGTTAGGACGATTAGGAAATGGTGTATCATCTACCAAATTCTTCACATAATCCAAAAGAGTAATGAGTCCACCACACAAATCTTTAATGAAAGTTTTGAAAGTAGGAAGGCTAGTATTAGTCAATCTCACAATAGCATAAGAAAGTGTGACGCAAAGGAGGAAAGTAGGGGCCAGAAATGGCACACCCTACCAGATCCACCTTGCTCAACAACACACGGAATCAACAACACACAACAGTGATAGAGAGAATGCATATACTTTTCATATATTATGTTCAAATTGATTCATACATGCTGGGCTGTAAAGCCTTCTTGGTTTCAGCCAGTTATTACAATGAATTACAGAAGTCCTCAAATATGCGAGGATCTACCAAATATCTCTAACTTCTAGCTCTATCTTCTATCCAAAAACTTCCTCCTAAACTCTAACCAAATAACTACATTTATAGAAGAGGCTATTGAACTTAGTCGGCCTTCAGATCCATAATCAACGGAAGGGACGACTAGATCTAGGTCCACATGCTTCCCAATGATGGATAGCAACATTAAATCCGCTACCCAAATTAAATGCACAAGTCGGCCTCAACAGAAACTCAAAAGAAACCCGTCGGTAGGCAAAGCCAACTGACCGCCAGACAAGCATCACCGAGCGCCAGGGAAATAACTGAGCGCCAGAGAGATAACCGACCAACATCGGCGAACAAGGAAACCAAGCAATACCGAACCAACTCAGTCAAAGGAGGAACCAAGCAACACAAACAAACTCAAATATGTTTTTGGTGACACTGGATTGCCAAGGACCCAAGATGCTCTTGCATTAGACACCTAGGGTTATTTGAAAATGATTCTCCAAATCATTGAATAGGTATGATCCGAGCTGCATCCAACTCAGACTGTGAAATCCATGAACTATCTTCAATCGGTCTATTTTCCATTTTACTAGATACTCCATATACTGTTTACCTCTTGTACTGTTTACCAATTCTCTGTTCCAAAATATGCTCTACCTCTTCATTATGCTTCTTAGGATATTCCATCGGTACTGTCGTGACTTCATCAAGTTCATGATACTCATACAAATCAACAATGTTGAATATGGGTGATATGTCCATGTCATCACGTAACTCAATCTCATATGTATTTCCATTGTCAAATTTTCCCAAAATCTTGCAAGGTCCAAACTTCTTCATTTTCAACTTCCCATATGTTCCAACATGAAATTTGCCTTTCTTCAAATGAACCATTACTTCATCACCAACATCAAAAGTCTTATGTCTTCTTGATCTATCAGTTCTGTCTTTGTATTTTTGATTAATCTTTTCCAGCTTAAGCTTCACATCTTCATGCAATGTCTTCATGTACTTAGCAAATTTTACTCCTTCAACACTTCTTTTTCTTTCATTAGCAATGTCTCTCAAATCTGATATACCTCTTGGTGAAACCCTAAACCATTTTCGCGCTTATCGCTGAAACCCTAAACCATGATACTGGTGCAAACTGTCTCACAGTTGTTGATTTGTCTACACACTCAGGAACTCCTGCTCTGATACCACTTGATGAAGGGTACTCCCCTTAATACCACAAACACATAACATAAATAAAGAAACAACAACAATTTGCAAGAACAAAAAATGGGCTTCTTATTATCTCCACAAGTGTGGTATTACAAATTTTATAATTACAATATGCAAATCCACATGGGCATCTTCCTTACAATATTCTGTAGGTCAAAGCATTGAATTATTACCTAGAACTACTACCCAAAATTGCCTAGACAACACTACAAGCCTTTGTTATATAGGTAATTTTTTCATCGCCCAGGAAGGTTCTAGAAATTTTAGCTTTTAAGGCCAACCAAACCTACAATTATTTTATTTTTCATTTTATTACAATAGAGTCGGCTCAAAACAACTTTCGGAACTCAAAATAAATTTTGAAGGAAATTCATTTGTCTTCCATTTCAGGTGATCCAGCTTCTAGAGACCATAAGTCATCACTCGTTGACCCGATTGACTATTATGACCCCATTTCGAAAATGGCGTGAAGTCCTCTATACCAATTGACTCGTGCAAGCTCTAGTCAATTGAAGTTTTGACCTTGTTCGGATCTTGTAAAGCCTTCAAAACTGAGTTCAAATTTTTTGTACCCTACTGCCCATACCAAAATTTTTTATTATCTTCAAAATTAGACTTGATCTAGCAATGAAACTTTACTGGCAGGCTAATATGACCAAAGTGAACCTTCAGGGAAGAAAGTAGACCATTGTAATCTCAAACAAAATTTTTACTAAAAATAGTAAATTTCCAAAAATAGAAGCTCTGCACAAGATAGCCCTTATTGAAAAGAAACCATAAATATTTTTGGGTGATGCAAGATTTCTCTTACACCCAAGATGCTCCTGCATCATCATCCTAGTAAAATCATCAACAAGAATCATAAAATATCTTTCACCATAGATTCCTCTTATTCTTGTAGGACTACTCATATCTGTATGAACAATCTCCAATTTTGCTGTTGTGGTGAACTTCTTGCTGGGAAAAGAACTTCTCTTTCATTTTGCCATAACACATTCCTTGCACACTATGTTAGTAGGTTTCACAATTTTAGGAAAATCTCTTACTGCAAATGTAGTACTTGCTTTCATAATGTTATCAAAGTTTATGTGACAAAACCTTTTGTGTCATAACTAACTATCATCAACTTTAGCCATCAAACATGTCATCTTAGTAGGATTCAACTGAAATACATTACCTCTGGTTCTTGCTCCTATTCTAATCATCTTACCATTTTTATCCTTGATCATACAAGTCTTTTTAGTAAACCAAACTTGATATTCCTTGTATCTATTAAACTGAAGGTTGTAGCCTTCACCCTTTGAGCAGTGTGCTCTCAGACAGTGCGTTCTCACCCCTAATAGGGTTAATTGTAAAAGACTCTTAATAGGGTTCAACACTTGACTAGGTCACTGTACTTATTGCATTGTAAAGATCAACTCCTAACAGGGTTGTAAAATCTTCTAACAACGATCATAATACACTAGTGCAGTTCTTAGTGGGTGTCAATTCCCATCGAGATTTTTACCTATTTGGGTTTCCCGTAACCAAAATTGTGGTGTTGTGTTAAGTGTTCTTTCATTGTGTTTATGCTTAAATATTCTTATATACTTAATTGGATAAATAATTGAAACTTGCAAATAACTGATTCACCCCCCCCTCTCAATTATCTCTTGGGACTATTCCTAACACTCCCACTTTATATGGTTGTTGTGGCTTGTGGGAGAATTCTATACTTGTATTATATATTTCCATATTAGTTTGATTGCAGGGATATGAAGGAGATTAAAGAGGGAGATCTCTAATTGAGAGAAAATGTTGATTAAGGGCACGAAGTGGATGGACTAGTCAATGTTTGAGTGATCCACTTGAAGGAGGGATACTTTTAATGACTTGGTATGTCATGATATGTTCATTGGATGGTGTAGGATCCATTGGTAGGACCTGGAAGTGTGTGGAAGAGTCTTTTTGACAAAGCCCTAGGGTAGTGTCCCTAGGAATGAGGGTTTGGTGGTTGGAGTGTTAGAACTTGGTGACACCTCTTATAAAGTTGAAAATCCATTGATTCCGGTCATGTTTAAATTCTTTTTAATGGTTTGGTGGTTTGAGGATGAGATTTGTTGGTGGTTCTTTGTAAATGGAGGGCTAATAGGGCTAATTGCAAGGTAACATGGTATTGGTTTGGACATTTGGTCCAAAGGAGAAGCAGATGCTTTTGAGAGATGTTATGTAACGAAGAAAAGGGTATCTCGATATGCTCTTGTTTTTGTGAGTCGTTTGGGAAAGATTGGAGTAATCCTTAGAAAACCCACTAAACAGGGCTACTACGGATTAAGGCCTAGTGAGCACCCGGTTAAGGGATTGTTGATGAGTTAAGTTGTTTGGTTGAACCCAGAGGATGGATTGAGGGACATTGAGTTGATTGAGGGACATTGAGTTGATTACAAAGGTGTGGAGCCTATTGGTGGCATAAGGTATTTCTTTGCACTCTGATTGGTTATGGTGTGTATTGGATCCATGAGGATGATCCTAGTAAAGAAGCCTATGATGTTTTGTGACAACACAAATGGAGTCCCTCTTGAACTTACTGATTGCAAGTCAACCTAGGCCTCTGCATCACCCAATCCATCATTTGAGTATTCAAGCATTCAATTTGGCATCCATAATTAGATTTATGTTTTTCTTCTATGATTGAAGATATCCATGAAGTTCTACCTAACAACGTCGTGTCATAAAGCTTCAAGGAACACAAATCATAAGAAAGGTATAATTTTTTAATTCAACGTTTCGTTAAGGTTTTTAGAATTTACCTAATCAAAGGAACAATTATTTCTAATCATCATTATTGTAGGTGATGTTAATTCCTTCGTGGGACTTAACTTAGGTAAGACCCTATACAACCCAACACATTTTCTCTCTTTTATGTGTGTAGATTCCAGAGATGACAAAAAAAAGATCATAGATTCATGAAGAGATGACTGAAATGAATAGATCCAAACTTTGAAGATGTGAAAAACCTTGGTCACTAATAAGTTTCTCTAATGATTGACACTTTTTCACCAAAATTTTAGGAGAACAATCTGTATGGCATCCTAATTATGATTGATCATATCATACTCTCAAAAGGGGTAATCAACTATATTTACCCAGCCCTCCTAAGGACTAAACTTGGGCCTAATTGGTTGTCCCCTAATGAAATTTGATGGGATTGGGAATGATTCCTATTTTACATGTTAGACTAGTAACAACCCATTTTATCACCATTTTAATTTGAAAGAATCCTCACTGTTAGCATGAATGTTGAATATGTCCTATGGGGGAGTAATCTAACATTTCTTGAACAGTCGCATGTTGCATTCATGACTATGTTTAACATTGATGTCAACATACCGATTTTACTAAAGATTAGCAGAGTAGCTAACATAGTTTGGATTAGCGCACATAGTGTATTGCAGATGAGGTTATGTGGAGTTGAGGACATTTTTCATATGGTTTCCAGATATCATGGTTAAGAGCGCGTATAGAAATTCATGCATTTACGTTAGTTATGACTAATCTAGTGAAAATTGTATTCTGATGGTGTTCTTGAGAAGCGGTTTGTGATAATCGGATTATATCTCCTAACATAGATAGAATTTGGTCAAGCGAAGTCATACAAAGGTTGAAGACATTGCGGAGGTGACCTGGGTGAGTCAAGATAGTCAGAGGTTGCACGTGTGAAGATTTATTAAGTTTTTGAGATGACACTTTTATGTAATTATGGAAATATTATGTAACGTGTAGTGTTTTATATTTTTTAATTGGTTAAGCTTAATTGGCCCACTCAATTATGCGTTGGCAATTTGGCTAAGTAGGATATCAGAATGTTGTCATTATGGCAACATATACTCATCATGAAGATAGCATGATTGGAGAAAGTAGTTTTGTATGAGCACATTTGAAAATTGTCTAAGTACAACAATGTTTTCAGTATAATCAGAGACAGTTTTGATTAGCGATGTTCACAGAAGAAGGTTCAGTGCATGCGCACTTGAACATGGATCATTCTATGTATATCAAAGTCAATATGAGATTGCAAGTCTGCGCGACATGTACGGAAGAAGATAATAATATTTTTTTACAGAGACAATGTTGAGCCGACTTGAACATAGCGGAAGACAAAATTTGATTATATTGAGATAAGGGATTATTTTGTTTACCAAAATAATGACTTAACTAATTAGGGACAACATCCTAGATGTTAATCCTAAGGTAGCATATAATGATTTTGTATTCTAAAGAGTATAAAGTATTGTAAGACGACATGAAGTTATTTCATAATAACTTGTATATATGTAAGTGCAATGTAATGTGAAATAGACAAGAAATAACAAGAAAGATATAGTGATTGTAATAAGTTGATATATGATGCGAAATTGTATGTTGTAAGAAGAAAGGAAGCAAGTATTGTATATCAAAGCGAAGAGCCTACAAAGCTAAATCAGAATAGAGAAGCTATTCGACAATAGTAAAAAGGTTTTTGTATTTTACCTTTGTATCTAAAGCTATTATTGTATATTGTATGTTTGGGAAGCAAGCTCATCTTGCAAACATTCTGTTTTGTAATAACAACTCCTAACAGGGTTGAGGCTTCTAATAAGGCCTAGAGTCCTTTAACCAGGACATATACACTATATGTATGTAACAGACTCCTAACAGGGTCAATATTCTTAACTAGATACTTTTGATTAGTGGATCAGTTGTGGGTACCATCCCCACTAGGGTTTTCCCTTGGCCAAGGTTTCCTCGAGAACAAACATGGTGTTATGAGTTCATTCATTTTGTTGTTATACTTGTTATTTAGTTTACTTAGTTTAGTTTCTTATGCAAGCTACAAGTTAATTTCTTATATCCATAATTGGGCAAAAATAAAAGTTTGTGAAATACTGATACATCCCCCCTCTCAGTATTTCCTATTTCTAACAGTTGGTATCCGAGCTTATTTACTCACAACAAAGTTATTCGAAGAAAGCCTAACAACTTGAGTAAGATCTCTATGGATATTGATCAATTGCAAAAAAATCTTAATGAAGCTCTTAAACAGATTGATATTGTTATTGAAGAAAGAGATACTCTGAAGGAGAAATATGAAGCGAAAAATTACATTGAGAAACTAAAAGAAACGATAGAAGATCTGAAATCAAAGAAAGAACCTACAATTCAAGTCAAAGACTGTGATGAAGTTTCAAAATTGAAGAAAGAAAATGAGATCCTTAAACATGAACTAAAGATTGTAGATTTGAAGTTAAGCTTAAGAGATGACAATAGAAAAGATGAATCAAATATGAAATATGAGAATGTAGATATGAGATCTAAACTTACCAAAGTCACATCTGCACTTGAGAAAACAAATTTGCAGTATGTTGAACTTCAGAAGTACAATACAATTGTGAAAGGAGAACTAAATCAGTCTAAACAACATATTGAGAAATTATATTCCAGTAGTGAAAAGATTGATGAACAAATATCTTATCAGAAACCATCTTATGATAAAACTGGTCTTGGATATCTTGAAGATAAGCTCCCAAAGAAGATTGAGGAGTGCAATGAACCAGATTCAAAACACCTTGAGAATAAAGATGAAAAGAAGCTTGATGAAGCTAACAAATCTGAACATATACCTGATCCACCTAAGCAAGATGAACCACCTAAAGATATGCGAAGAGAATTCAAAGGTAGATTTTTTTCATGCAATTCTTTTGGACACATGAAAAGAGATTGTACAGGTAAGCAATTCAAACCTATCTCTGGTTATTGTTATAATTGTCATGGTTTTGGAGATAGAGCTATTGATTGTAAGAAACCTAGATCTAATGATAATAATAATAGTAGAATATTTAGAGATACTAACCTTGCAGATAAGAGACCTATTGGAGACATGAAAAAAAGAAATGGAGTTGTGTGTTATAGATGCAACAAAATTGAACATATTGCCAGAAATTGCAGATCACAAATCAGTCAATCAGGATCGAGACATGGAAACAATGGAGTAGTTTGTTAGATATGTAACAACTTTGGTCACACAGTGAGATTTTGCAGAATGAACAACATGAGAAACCCTAATCTTAGAAACTACACAAGGACAAATGTGAACACAAACAACAGTCAGAGAGAATGCCGTCATAACTTGGAAGAAGTTGAGTTTGTTAAAGCCACAAATCAATTGAGCACACTTAGTATACTAGGAAATCAAATAGGTGAAGTACCTGAGAGTAAGTGTGAGTCATTTCCTAATTCATCTCAAAGCAATTAAGCATTTATTTCATGAATTATGTATTAGAGTAAGGTTTAGAGTAAATTGAATTAAGTCTTGCAAAGTTAATATGAGCTAGTATATGATATAATGAAGCTATGGTTAAGAGTGCATGAATTTATGAACATGTATGCGAGTACATGAAAATAATGAAGTTGTGCAGGTAACTGGGAACAACTTTTTGGTATGAAGCACTTAAAAAATTTAATGCGATTTCAGTATATTGAAAGATTTGAAGGATAAAAGCAGATGATTGATATTAGTTGATTATTCAAGTGTTTACAAGAGATATAGAGAGCTAGCTAGTGGATATTGAGAGCAAGTTGTAGGATTTGGAGACAGATTTCTCGCCAGATCTATGCAAAGCCCTAAATCGTGATTCTGAGGTATTTTACTAAGTATTCACTATCAAAGCAATGAAATTTTAATAGAATCATGGATGCATCACTAGTTCACAACATCAGAGATTCCACTAGACCTAAGACTTAAAGGAAGACCCTAGTTTGGCTTTGTCAACCATTCCAGACAGAGTTTTGCATTTGGAAGATGTGAAAGGTTATCTGAAATGTAAGTTTGAGATTGTAGGAGATGGTAGTCTAACCATAGAGTACAGTAAGATTTACAAACAAGACATGTCCTACAAAGAAGGGTTTGAGCATTTAAGTCAAATAGATATTATCAAGTATACACTTCATTATGAGTTTCAAAATGATGAATGTACCAAGATATTCTTGAGGAGAATTCACAATGGAAAGTTTTGGTTGGATGGTAGAGTCATAGACATCACTGCAGATCTCATTCATGAGGCAACAAGACTATCTAAGTCATGAGTAATTCCTTTGAATGAAAATATTGTTAAGAAAATAGTATTAGACAACACCAAGTCTTCATCTAATGGAAGAGGAATTGTTATAAGTAAAATTGAGCAAGATGATGTAAGATATGTATGCCAAATATTGACTTCAAAATTCTATGTGAGTTCAAGGGAAGATGACATGGCAGCTGACATGATACATACAACATATCTTATGTGTGTAGACAAAGTGGAAGTAGATATGTGTGAGATTTTAAGGATACAGTTGACTGAAAATCTTGAGAAGATCAGAAAGACTAAGAATTCACAGTTTAGATTCTCATCCCTGATCACCTACATGTTTTTCCATCTGTTAAGAAGATTCTCATACAATATAGGAGTTGATTGGAATGATAACAGGAATTCAATGGACAGGATAAACAAAGTATGTTTGAGACATCCTATCGATAAAGTGAATGAGAGTGCTACTCTTGTAATAAAGAATCCTGACTAGGTCAGGTCCAACCTCGATTTTGCCCCCCTCATTCAAATTTCCAGAATCTTGAATTTCCAGGATTCGTGCTTTCAGGATAATTATTTTCCCGCCTTTGAGTTAATCATTTCGGGTTTTGGGATGGTAAATCCTTTAATTGCATTTAATCTAAGTATATTTTCTAAAGGTTAGGACCTAATTGAGATTTAATTCTCCAAGGTGGCCCCTCTAGAGGATTGTGCCCTAGTTCACTATAAAAGGAGGCCTTCCTCTCTCATTTTCACATCTCATCCTCAAGCAATTTCTCTCAAGCTCTCAAGGTGATCAAGCAAGCATCCATTCAAGCATTCAAGTCGTCTTCTCCATCTAAGTTCTCCATTGAAGATCAATGATTCAAGCATTTAAGCCATTGAAGGGATTTGGTTCAAGCATTCAAGATTCATCATTCAAAACCCTAGATCTAGCCATCATGATGGTGTGATCTTCCTTCAAGGTTCTTTGTTCATCTTCAAGATCCATTTCATTCTCTTATCAAGGTGGATTCTAAGCATACAATCATGGAGGTTTGATTTACATTTATTGTTTTGTTTAAGCTTTCATATCAATATACTTGTTTACATTCAAAATACAATTGCATATCTATTGAATTGCATAGCTTCATTGTTAGATCCTTTTCTACTACTTGCTAGCATTCCTATTTCAATTTCAATATTAAGGTTGATTCCAAGCCAGGGTTTGACCAAGGCAAACCCCTCAAAGAAACAACAAAAACTTTTTTTTTTTCTTGCAGGTACAGGTGCAGAATATCGAATCTGAGAGCGAATTTGGATACCTTTTTCGGAAAACTTCTGAGATCTGCGAACAAAATTTGAATCAGGCTTCAAATAAAGAATATAGTATTTGACCTTTTATGAGGGTCAAACCTGACCTGAGCTCATCTTGGAGAAAGATTTATGGGTTTTCTTTGTCTCGGCATTTCTAGTCCAGAACAGGTTTCAGAATTGCTCGAAAGTACACATAGACATCAGAATTTAACATTTTCCAGATCTACCCTAATTTGAGGTTAGTATTTGTATTTCAATTATTTCATATTCCAAGCATAAATTTCATTCATAGGGAAATATTAGATTTACTCTCTTCCATATTCTCCATAAATTGATTCGATTGTGTATTAACCTCTTGGTTGATCAAATTGGATCTCTTCATTGGGAATTTGGGTTAGGGGATAGATCTCATATTTCCCCCCTTTTCCCTTTACATCTGAATAGTGTTGAATTCATTTTAACACTATTCAATTAGTATCTTATTTAACGTTAGCATTTAACATATTATAAATGGTAGGGACATGGTAACAACTAACTTGAACGGTTACTATATATAAGTAATTATAGTGTTAACGATAACATATTAGAGTTAGGATTAGGGTTACGATTAGGGATAAGATTCTATGTTTACAGTTAGGATTAGTATCATATTAAGGGTTACTATAAGTGTCATGTTTACCATTTTACTTATGTTTATCGAGAGGGTTATGATTATAATTAGGTTTTAATTTTAACGTTAGGAGTACTATTAATTTTGGACTTGCACCTCTCACATTAAAGGTAAAGATTAGGGTAAGGGGTTAGGGTTAGCATTACAATTAGTAATATGGTCAAGATTACTAATAGTCACAGTTACATTTAGGCTATTGTACATGTAGGGTTAGGGTTAGGATCAATTTAAGGTTGTGTACAGTGTTAGGATGTACAGTTTATAGTTAGGGTTAAATCATATGTAGTGTTAGATATACGATTAGTATTAGGGTTTTTACGAGAGTAAGATTATGGACGTAGTTAGCAATAGGATATAGGTTTTAGAGTTAAGATCAAAGTATCATAATTGGGAATACATTTTTTGATGTTGTTTATAGGTTAACATGATAATTATCATTATTATCACATATAACATTACCATTTAAGGAAGGGTCAATGGTAGGGACATGGTAACAACTAACTTGAATGGTTAGCATATTACTATAACTATAATGATAATGATAATATATTAGAGTTAGGGTTAAGGTTACGATAATTATTGTTATTAATTTAACGTTGTGCTACGGGTTAAGATATAGTTTTATTTAAATATTTTTCATTTAATATTTACTTTTAATAGTTTATTTTATATAGTTAAAGGTTTTGGTATAGTTGTTTAACATTGATTAGGATTAGGTTAGAAGTAGGAATGAATAAGATATCCTATATAATTAATTCCTCACATTTATTTGGCCCATCCATTAAATGAATAAATATTAGAAATACAGAGTTCAACAAAACATGTTGCAAAATGTTGCAAGTATAGGGGTAATCATGATGGGAATAGCCAAAACTATTTATTTATTATCTTATTCATGAAACTTATATAGATAAAAAAGGAAATAGAAGTCCCAATACAACTATTCAGATAATTAAGAAGGTTGAAAGCCAAGATTAGAATGATCTAAATCAATAACATTTCTCCATAATGATGCAAGTACATCACATATTCTTCAACGATAAAGGTTGTATTGCGGCCCTTATTTGTACAATGATTGTGATAGACTTCTTTCATCATTGATGGAAATGCATCAACTTTTGTTGATGTCTTGCGCAGAACTTTCGCAACATCTGCCATTTGCATTATATCCAGTTCGTCAACATAGTCAACTGATAATGTTGTGTGCTCCACATCTTTGATTATAGTTGCGCACGAGTCTACAATGATTCGTGTTCACTTGTCAAATTCAGTCTCAAAGACATCATTTGAGGCCACCGAAGAAGAGGGGCTTGTAACCATGATGTTTGACTCTTTATCAGAGGCAACCATAGGTGGAATGGTATCCTGCAAAGTTTTAAACAAACATTAGTATATAGAATTAATCAGAATAACCATTTTGCATTGCCATTTTAAACTTTACATGTTACTTATAGTGGAATAATATATTATTTTATAGATTTTTTAATATTTAAATTAACAAAAAGTTAGGTTTGGAAACATGATATAATTTATATTATTCTTAATGTTAAATGTTAGCAATAATTCAAATATTTAAATAATTAAGAAATCTAATGTATGCTTAATTTAATTTTAAAAAAAACTATTAAGATTAATAGAATACAAATTTCCTTAATATGGCGGCATTGCCATCCACAATATTGATAAAAATTATTTATGACAATGGTGTAAAAAATATAAATATAAAAGAAAATATATTTTTTAAAATGTAACATTTAAGAAATAAAATATAAATATAAATATTCAGAATATATTTTTAATTTCAAAACATAAAAATAAAATATATTACTAATGTTAAATGTTAGCAATAATTCAAATATTTAAACAATTAAGAAATTTAAATGCAAATTGAAATCTAAATATTCTAAATGCAACTAAATCTATGAAAAAGTAAAATATAAAATGAAAATTTCATTTGGAAAGAACCTGCTCCAAAATTGAATCTAGTCTTGCCTCCTCCAAAACTCTCCAATTCTTCAAACTCTACAAAACAACAAATGAAACAAAATAAGAAATGAAATGAGGAGACACTCTTTTATAATCTGAGAGCGTCTCTTCATATTCTCCAATATGTCTTTTGCAATTCCTTTGTCTTTTCAAATTCCAAATTAAACCATTTTAAACCATTGCAAATGAATAATCTAAATAATTTAAATCTAAAACAATATGGCTACATTTCCCTCCATATTTAAATTTAAATCTAAATCTAAAATGCAAATATGAATCTAAAATGCAAACTATTTATAATATAAATCTAAATGTAAAATGCAAACTATTTAAAATACAAATCTAAATGAAACATGCATATCAAAATGAAATATGCAAATCAAACATGCTATTGATTTAAGTTGCATGTTTGATTTTGAATGCAAATCAAACATGCAAATGTAAATCAAGCTATATTTTAAATGCAAATCAATTTATTTTAAATGAAATCAAACATACAAATCAAAGTGAAACATGCAAATTGAAATTTAAATATTTTAAATGTAACTAAATCTATGGAAAAGTATAATACAAAATGAAAATCTCACTTGGAAAGAACTTGCTCCAAAATTGAATCTAGTCTTGGCTCCTCTAAAACTCTCAAATTCTTCAAACTATGCAAAACAACAAATGAAATAAAATAAAAAATGAAATGAGGAGACACTCTTATAATCTGAGAGCATCTCTTCATATTCTCCAATATGTCTTTTGCAATTATTTTATCTTTTCAAATTCCAAATAAAATATTAAACATTAAAAAAAATATAAAAAAAACTGATGGCGACATTGCCCTTCATATTTAAATTTAAATCTAAATATTAAAACTAAATATTAAATGAAATAATAATCTAAATCTAAATCTAAGAGAAATATAAATATAAATCTAACCATAACTATAACTAACTCTAAATCTAATTCTAATTCTAAATGTAAAGCTAAAACTAAAATTAAATTTAAATTTAAAACTATAACTATAACTATATAAAAAAATAAATTATTAAATAGAAAATAAAATTATCACCTTTATATTTGGTCGGTGGCTTGCTCTTGAAAAGAGCTTCTTACAAATGAAATGAGGAGACACTGTTTTATAATATGAGAGGGTCTCTTCATATTGTCCAAAAGATGTCTTTTCTAATTCCTTTGCCTCTTCAAATTCTAAAAAAAATCATAAAACACCTTGATTTTTTTAGTTTTTATTTAATTTTTTAACTTATTCTTCATCCATGTGGCACACCTATTTTTTCGGGTCCTATTATTTCAGGCCCTATTATTTCGGCCTTGCCATTTGTCTTCATATTATATTATAATTTTTTTATTTAAAATAATAGTTTTTATTTACAAGGAATCTATTATAGCATATTCTCATGCTGGTATTTCTATTTGTACTCCCATTGTATAGCTACAGCTATACAATGGGAGCACAAATCTGAAGTCTACACCATTCAATTGCATCTTCCATCAATGATTGAAAAAATAATTTCATGAAGATATATTCATTTTCTTCTTCCAAATCTTTGATGGTATTTTTTAGATTTATACAATGTAAATCAGTAGATTCTTGTCCATTCCCTGAAAACTTTGGAATAACAATCCTTAAATAATTTGATATAGGGTTTGCATATCCACTATACCACTAAAATCCAATTTCCTATATCTTTCTATTACCATAGGAGCTCGGTTATTGTGATGATTTGCATTAAATCCCCTATGATTGTTTCTCATATGCTGTTGGTTTCAGTTATTTCCATTAAGCCTTTGTTGGTTTCTATTTTGTTGTCTTTGATTATCTCTATTGCTTTCATTTTGTCTCCAACGGTCATTATTTTTTGTATTTCTATTTGACTGGAATAGAGGGTTATCATATCCATTGTTGAATATGGATTCATTTTTTTCTTGTGAGGAGGGTTATACTTTGGTACTTTATTTGTTTTGTCCTCCTTGTTCCCTTTATCTCCCTTTGGAACTTCAATCTCAGATTTTCTTATTCCAAATATTGCAAGTACATCACTTGGAACCCTTTTCAAAACCTTGGCATCTTTTCTTGAAGATAAACTGAAAAGCGTTTGAAAAACCGCATCCAACCTATATTCTTCTTCCTCATCTTCTTCATCAGAATCCTCTTCTTCCTCTTTATTTTTATCCTGATATGTAGTGTGATGTGTTTCATGAAAGAAAGGATTTTTATTACCTTCTGAAACATGGTTGTCTATTTGCTCCTCATCTTCCTCATCAACCTCTATTCTTCTTCCTCATCTTCTTCATCAGAATCCTCTTCTTTCTTGATTTTCATCCTGATGTGTAGTGTGATGTGTTTCATGAAAGAAAGGATTTCTATTAGCTTCTGAATCATGGTTGTCTATCTGTTCCTCGTCTTTAATTTTAATCTCTCTTTCCATTTTAGGGAGCTTCTTGAACCTAGTAAATGTTATATCGATTTGATGCAGCTTTGGTTCTCCTTTTAGGAGTAAGTTCTAACTTTCTACTTTCTTGATGTGTGGATCTCCTTCCCCACATATATTTTACAGACAAATGCTTAGGATTTTCACTTGTCTTCTTAATAAAACACTGCATATATCAAATTTTGTAGAGTCTCCACCTCACCTCCGAGGAAAAATTTATTATCTTTTTCGAGTTCTTTTTCTTCTAGTAGAGTATATGTGTAGATCACTAATAGTTATGAAAATATTCTTAAATCTCAAATCTTCAATAACAAATACCATAGGTTTTGAATGGCTTTCAAATTGTCTTATAGACATCTCCCAAGTAGATTTGCCAATCTGTTGGTTCCCAAATCAATAGATTGGAAATCCTATGAGCTTGCCTTCTCAATTATGGGATCGCTAATTTGATCTGCCCAACAAAGGGGAGTGATCAATTATGATCTTTCTCCCTTACACTTCAGGCTCTGCAGGACCTAGGTGGTTAAACCTATACTGTAACTCAAATATGTTGGTTGAAGTATTTTTATAGCATATAATAGTATATGAAAACTTGGGTGATCTTCTTAAGAGAGCAAGTGATTCTTATGAATGATCAAATTATAATGTTGAAAACTTCAATTATCTTTCTTGTGAATATGTCATGTAAAAGATTATTTTCTTGTGATTATTTTCTTTAAGTGAAAGATAGGTGTGTTTGTGGAATAGAGATATGAAATGGTAATGCTCTGAAATATTTGATTAAATTATGTTATATCCAATTCAGACCAGTGCATTTCATTCCTTATTGACTTCCTATTAATGCAATCAAATGATCTTACGTACAACCTTGGAGATAGTTTTAATAACTTGTTATTAGAAAAAAGACCATCACCTCAAAGACATCTATATGAATTATAATTCAAATGTAATGTTGTTGTTAGTCTTATTGAATTTAACTCTTCTCTAAAAGACCAATAAGACAAGATGAAGTTTGATAACCAATCCTTCAAATTGATATTCAAATTGAAAATTATTTTTAAACTATAATAAAATAAGATAGAACAATGAATCAATCTAATGAAATATATTTATCCAAGGGACTAATCAAATGATTGAAGAAATAGATTCATTTGAAATAAAATAACACTGAATCTTTAATTGAAAAAATCATAAAGAAATCGATTGATTTGTATTAATATTAAAGACTGCTTATAGAACATTGTCCTCTCATTTCATAATCATTTCCAAGAAACTTGCATAGCATATTATTATATTGTCCATCCTATCTTATGAAAAATGATCCTCATTTATAGAAGAGGATTTAATTATTCATGAAAAAGCATACCTTTTCACCAATGCTTATACTAACTAATGACTTAACTAAATCCTATAGCTACTTGATGTTGATGACAATAAAACACACAAGAAACATGGATATTAATCCCCCAACACTCTTCCACATTCTTCAACATGTTGCAAGTAATCTTGTGAAGCATGAGTGTCTACATCCAGAATGACATCTCAAACGGTGATCTCCAAAGCCATGAGCTTCTCCAAGTGTATTATAGTTTCCTTCAATTCTAGGCCATCAGACTGAGTAGCATCAAGGGAAACATTAAGAAGCTTCTGGCACTCCATAACCCATTTGTCTTTGTCAGTAATCTCGCTATTGTTGTCTAGAAAAGGTGGCATTCCCTATTTGATTGGTTCTCTGAAGCCCTCAAATTTTTCCTTCAGTTATTTTCCATATTGATCATGAATTAAAATTTTATCTTTTACTACTTCAACCTTACTCTAATCAAAACTCTCATGCAACATTCTTTCTAATCTATTCTTTAAATGATCATGAGATATGGTGTTTTCAAAATTCATCCTATATGACTTCCAAAAAACATTAAAATAACCTTTTAACTTTTGAAACCTTTTGTTCACCAAGAAAACAACAGTGGTATTCCTTATATTTTTAATGTTCTTTGTTAGCCTTTGTTTCTCCTTATGAATTTCATCACATTTCTTCTTCCATTTTGTATTGTCAGGTGCTGGAAACAATGGGTCAATTTGTCCTGTTCCTCTAAAACTTTCTTCATATAGGGCCTTATACTGATCACTTTCCCTCACCATCCTTTCTATTTGGGCTCTATTCAAGTTAGAAATGTCAAATCCTATATTTCCAGTGGACATGGGATATGTTTCTCCCACCTTAAGTTTCATCATATGTCCAAAGGCCTTGTCTACATCAATAATCTTGGGAACTGTAAAATAATCTGTGGCCACAAGGATCCATTTATGTCCACTATTTTTTTTCTATCTCTCCTATGAAATCAATTCCCCACATTTGGAAAGTCTCTTATGTTTGCAAAGGTCTAAGGGGTAGTGTACCATTGTATTTCAACTTTCCTAAAAACTTCTAACACTCTTCACATTTTCTAACATATATATGACAATCTTTAAAAACAGATGGCCAAAAATATTTTGCCCTAAGGATTTTGTGAGTAGCGGTTTTGGCTGAGAAATTTGTCTTCCAATTTGTCCCTATCAGGCACATGTTGCTTTGACCTCCTCAATCTAGGACCAGGAGCTTGCATCTAGTCAATCATGTCTTGATTTAACCTTCTAGAAGGAACTTCATCGGCTTCTGTTTTTTCTTTGTGTTAGGTTCTGAGCTTTTGGTGGTTTTCCTCTTGCTAGATGACCTAGATGCCTCCATTTTCACTTTGTAATTCTTGCAAAATTACTTTGTAATTTCTCTTTGTTTAAGAACTCAATTCGATCTTTGTAAATGTTTTATGTCGCACAACTATATTGCATGTGTTTCCCTTAATCCTCATTCATGTGATCCTGAAAATCCATCTATTGGAAACATTAAATAGTGATCGCATTTCAAAATTTGAACTTATATGACAACAAACTTCTATCAGTATTAGTATTTCTAATGTAATTCTAATGTTGGGGCCATCGGTATAGCTTTCTCCTTTTCCTCCCGAAACTGTGTTTGTTGTTTATGAAATCAGTATTATGTAACACCGGTAAATTCATCGGGGATTGGTGCAACCATTTCTCAATCATACTTGTGGGGTGAACCCTAAATAGTGGGTTACACTTTTTTGCTTGAATGGACACTGAACTCTACATTTTCAAAAAAACTTTTAGATTCAGATGCATATTGTCGTTAAACTGTTCAAAATCAGAAGATGAAGTAAATTAGAGTCTTTTAAGATTTTCTATCTAGATTCTAAATATATGTTTTATTTTTACTTTTGAATTGATTTGAATGGTTTTTTCTTTCTCCCACGAAAACTGGTATGTTACTGAAAACATCATTTTCAAAATGTTACATTGTTTTCATAAAGCATAACTTTTTCTCAAAAATAGATATCAATTTGATTTTTTCAAATTTAGTTTCTTAACATCCATACAGAGGGCATGCAATTGGTTTGACGACAATATCATGATTATTGCATATTTTATTAACGTTTGAAGTTGACTAAACGATAATTTTGACATACTTTGACTACATAGCTTATAACTTGTGTATTTGTCCAATTTCATTTTTATTTTTTTTGATAGTAAGATAACTTCAATATCTAGGGCATAGATATTTTTTAGAAATTTTTTTCTCTCATTTACTATTTTCCACAAGCGTCAAACATAAAGGTAGACATATGGTGAAATATCTATGTTTATTAAAACTAAAAATACAAAGTCATAATAAACTTAATAGAAATTAACATTATAATCATTGGAAAGATTTTTCTCAGTAGTACCTTACTACATAGATAGGTTTGTCAAATAGATTCATTTGATCTTCCAAAAGATAAAGTTGAAGTGATTTTTTGTCAGCATTTTAATAGGTGCAAAAGAGACTCCATTGTAGGTATGAATGAGGAGTATAGATGTTATATCAATATTTTTTTTTTTATCTAAGAGGCTTTGAGCTAACCATTTGTAATTAATTCCTTCAAATGGAGCATCTCAAGACTTAAATCATCATGTTTTATTAATAATGTGTTATTTTAGCAAAAATTAGCATGTCTAAAAAAGTGTAACCCACTATTGTGGGGTCACCCACTGGTCACACTCGCTATACTAAGAAGACATTCATCAATATATCACACTCTAATACCTTAGATATGCACGCAATGTTAATATCATCCGCATTAGTAATTTTGATACCCTCATCAAGTATTGGACTATCCCAAAACTCCTTTTGCCAATGACATAAGTTATACCGATGGATCATGTTGGCATAATATGTACCAATAGGTTTATCGGGCACAAGGATAACTAAAAGTCACTTTTCCCGAAGAGCTTTCCTCTACAGATGAACCTCATCGGTATGACCTTCTGTAGACACCTAAAATTGTCCATTCACACTAATATTAATTTTTATTAATATTTACCCTTAACATTACGGTTAATTTTATTAATTAACTATATTGTTATATTCCTCTATTTATTTAATTAAATAAATACATTTTCCCTTTGTATTTAAATTTTATTTAAATACTTTAATATATTGAATTCAATTTAATATATTATCTCGTCATTTCCCTTTATAAAATAAATTTTATTTATTTTATTCCTCTACTAGCCTAAAGTTCTTCTAAACTATGATTAAATTAAATTTATTTTAATTTATTTCATTTTCCTTTTTTCCCATGCTTACCTTTTTCTAATATTCCTCTAATCTTAATTAAATGGTGGATTACCTCTAATCATGTGCACAATCACCTTTTCCAAGGTGGCCACCTCCCCATCTCTTTTCTCCACCAATCATTTTTAAATTTCCTTTTTCCCTCTCAAATGAAGTTTGACTTTTTCCACTTCATCTTTTTCAAACCCCACCTAACATATTTTTGCCTCTTCATCTTAGCCACTTCCCTTTTGCCTTTTAATCTTAGCCATTGTAATGAACCCTTTTTACCCCTAGACCGAAATTCCATCAGTTAGGCATAAATTAGGGAATCATCGAATAATTAACAATATATAACCATCACTATCATTAAAGTTGGAGGAAACTATTGAGTGATAAGCTAATGAACGTAGTCATATAGAAGATCTCTTCATATAGGGCACATGAATCTTTCTCCTTCCCTTACTATGATCATCATAAGATGGAAGACTTACAGTGCCAAAGGGCGTGTGAAACAGACTACAAGCGGCTCCTTTTAGGATATCCGTCATGTGCTTGAAATTACTCCGCCTCTCCCTCCACAAACTCCCTATCCTAAGATATAGTAGTATGAGACGAGATATATCCCTATGTACTATAATTAGAGTAATCTACATCATATTCCTAAATCATTATTATTTCCATATATATATAAGATTCATATATCGGTATATATCATTTAAGATTCATATATCTATATATCCCTTGTAATGTTCTCAATTGGTAGTTTACTAGATTTGCCCTAGAATTCACAATTAAGATTGCAATCAGAAATATCAATTCCCAATGATTAGTATATGACACTTTTGCATTTAAATCCAATTATATTAAGAACAATCTCATATATATATATATATATATATATATATATATATATATATATATATATATATATATATATATATATATATATATATATAATTCTGATTTTATTGTTACTAATATATATATAGAAAGATTAGATTAGATCCTTTAGAAATATATTATATTTATATTCCAAATAGATATCTTACATATATAGTTCATATTATTCTATGATAAAAATAAATATTTATATTCCATAATGATATTAGTACATAATTAATTATGACAAAGTTGAACCATATATTCTTGTCTTAACCAGTGAGAATACATATTAATTTGATATAATTTTCATTATTATAATTACTTATTAATTAATTAACATTAATATAATTCTCAGATATATATTAATTACATATATTTATTTTATAACCAATTATATATATAGAATTACTTATTTACTAACATATTTAAGTTACATTTGTTTAACTATCTAATATGAATTAATTTCATAATAATATTAGTACATTTCAAAATATAAATAAATATATCATTGATTAAATAAACAAAAATAAAGTTACATACCTTTTATAAGAGGGAAGATTCCTCTATTCTAATTTATTTGACCGAATGCCCTACTTTCCACGTGGGCTTACTCTTTTCCTTATTTCCTTAATCTTTTGCTGAATTATCTCTTATTTTAGAAATGGAGATTCTTATTCCATTTTCTTTATATATTTTTTAGAATGCTCCGATTACTTCCTTATTTTTCTCCTATATTTTCTCCTTCAATTTATCCTCTATTATTTTCTCCCAAGTTTTCCAAATTCCTTCTTAATATTTCTTCTTTTTTCCCTCCGTCATATAATGTCTTTTCCCACTCAATATATATATAAATATGAATAGTCACATCTTTTGAAATATAGTATTAGTATTAATAATTTACATTTGATTATTATAAAACTCTTTACGGGTGGTATTATTATTAATAGGCTTCTTTAATACTATTCATAGATTAATATTATATGTATATTAGTATTATTAACTATTATATTGATTAAATTAATAGTTGATTATTAATTGATTAATATAATAATATTATTACTTAGATATTATCAATAAGGTAAATTAATATTATCTGAGTAATATTACTATATTCACAATATTTAACAATATCAATATCATTATCTCAATAATATATTATTATATATTATATTAATATTTTAATAATATATTATTAATAGTATATTTACTATTATTACTTTATTAACATTTGAGTTATGATTATTTTCTTTAACTTATTATTTTATATTATAATATTTTACTTCTATGATCGTTATTTATTATTACTAGGTTCTATCCAATAAGGGGTCATGACAGCCATCCATTCTTTTTCCTCTTAAGCTTCACCATCCAATTCTTTTCATTTTCTATAAAAGGAGGCCTCACTCCTCATTTTAGGTCTAAGTTCTTTTTCTTCTTAATCTTTTAGCTCTTTCATCTTCTAGCATTCTTAATCATTCTAGTTCGTTTCTTGCTTTCATTCTAATCTTATTTTCATCTTAATCTTGTTGTATTATCATAGATCTTAATCTTGTTGCATTATCATAGATCTTAATCTTATTTGCATTATCATAGTCTTGAAACAGCCTTGCATCATTTAATCTTTATCACTTGTGAAGCTTGGGGCAAGTTCCTTGTACTTGTTCTCAATCCCTTCACCATCATCTAGCTTGCATCCCATATTTTTGCATTAGTTTTGCATTTAATTTGTGTTGGGAGAGCATACCCACAATTAATCTTGAAGAGCAAATCAAACAAGGTTATTGGGTGCCCTTGTTTTACCTCATTGAGGTTGTAGTGAAAATTACTTATTTTGTTGCATTTGAAATTACTAACATCTAATGTGATTATTTGGTGTTTTGGTTTTGCAGAAAATATGTCTATATTTTCATTGCATACACCTTCTCTGATGCATCTTTTTACAATTGATTTTTTGTCATCGGGCATTGTTTCTCCGATGTTGTTTACTTGATTGCTTGGCTTGGAATAACATAATGACAAATTCTTATTGTCTTAACAAAATGTGCTAAGGATTTCCAAACTTGCTTAACTTTCTCCTTGTGCTACTTGACTGACAATAAGTTCTCGAGGACATGCTTTAAGTGATACGCACTTGTCTCTTGTTAATCTTTCAATCCGCACAAAAGAAATGCCTATAGTAACTATTCCCATGACATTGATATATACATCATAAGAGTTGTCATAAGAAAATTTGTGATAACAATATATATCCATGGATAAAGATTTTAAACAATATCAATTAAAATTTTAGTGTCAATACCTTGAACATCCTTGATATTTCAATCTCATACAAATTTGGATACAAAACTCAAAATTACAATCATCTAGACAAATAATTTAATATCTTTCTTGAAGAGAATAAATGAAAATAACTCTATTACAGAGGATCTACAATAGATAAATTGAAACATTCTTGATGCTTTCAATTTATATAACCTGGAATTATCATATTGGAGACAACTTAATGACAATTCTATACTTGTACCAAACTACTGGATTCCTTGTTCATAAAATCAAACTATTACAAATACATGTTGTAATCTACTACCTAAGATTGAACACTAACACTAATCACAAACTTGAATCTAAAATTTAGAACTAGAACCCCTATAATGAAGAAAGAATGAGAATAAAAAGAAGCGGAAAATAAATCCAAATTTCATCTTCTATTGACACTTGTCCCTTGTCCCCTTTGCTAGCTAAAATATCCGATTTCACCTTTTGACATATCTGCTGCCCTTATCCCCTTTGTAAAATATCTTTCAACTGAAAATATTCCTCTTCATTTGATATGCACTCGAGAATTTTCTCCTTTCACCTATAAATTCACTCATTCCATCCACTTTCACCTTGTGTAAAAGCACCTTACGTTTGAGTAGAAATTTCAACTTTGTTACACACTATATCTCTGGCATTCTTGAAAATGATTCATCCCTTAGAGAAATAAATTGACACCTATGGCATTAGGAATAGAACATTTCATGTGTTGAGAACTAGCTAATATATACTTTATATTTAAAATAAGTTGAGATGCATCAAGGCGTTTAATTTTTTCAAACTTTAATTTTTTCACCTTTGAATATTAAAGCTGAATGATGAAAAAATTCAACGCCTCGATGCATCTCGACGTATTTTAAATATAGACGACGTATTTTAATTATAGAGTATATATTAGCTAGTAGTAACCGCAACATGCGTAACACATTGAGTAAATTATTTTGATTAGGGTTAACATTTTGAGTTATAATTCATCCCATAGTCAAGGTTAGGGTTTAGTGTTATGGTTTGGTTTATGGTCATGGTTACGAGTAGAATTATGGTTAAGATTATGGTTGCGGTTAGGGTTTGGATTATAATTATAATAGGTTTTAGGTTAGGAATAACATTTTGATTAGTGTTAAGGGCTCTATTGGAATTATTATTAGGGTTGGGATTAGAAATATAATTAGGTTAAGGGTAAATATTTAAATTTGGCTAGGGCTAAGGTTTGGGTTAGGGTTAGGGTCAAGGTTAGGATTAAGGCTAAGATTAGTATTTGGTTTTGGTTTATGATTATGGTCAAGGTTTAGAATTATGGTTAGAGTTAATATTAAGGTTAGGGTTTATTGTTTAGGTTTAATATTATTAGTTGAAAAAATTAATATAATTAGGGTTAGGGTTAGCATTTAGAGTTACAATTTATATCATGGTTAGGGTTACAATTAGGCATACAATTTATATCATGGTTAGGGTTATCATTAGGGTTAGCGTTTGGTTTAGATGTGTCGAGGTATTGAATTTTTTCAATTTATTAAAGTTGAATGATGAAAAAAATTAAATGCCTTGATATATCTTGACATATTTTACATATAGGTTATATATTTTCTATTAGTAGTTGGGTGATCCCACAAAGCTGTGTCCCACTTTTAGGGACGAACAAAATCGCAACGTTGGGGAAAAACAAAAATTTGGTGCCTTCGTACAAAATATTGACTTCGTGCAAAGTGGTAGACCCACTTCGCACAAAGTCCCCAAACAAGGGGCTTCGTGCGAAGACCCCCAGGTGGCTTCGTGCGAAGAGGGGCTTCACATGAAGCCCTTTGGACCGGATTTTTTTATAAATTTTTGGCATTTTATGTTTTTGATTATCATTTTCACTGACACCTTTTGCGGACCCCAGGCCTTGGAGCGAAGTACCTTAGCACGCCAGCACGCCAGCGCCTCCTGAGCTTCGTCAACGTCTTCAGTTTCCTAGCAGTATCAGGTACACACATTTTTCTCATTTTTTATTCTAAATGATATGTTTTGTATTTATTTTAGCTAGTTATTTGTTTTAAATAATTTTTTATTTGTACAAATGTTAGAAATTTGTAGTTAAATATTATCTAATATGTTTGAAATTAATAGTAGAATATTAGAAAATCGTAATTAAATATTAGAAAATGATAGAAATATTAAAAATCGTAGTATAAATGTTAGAATATGTTAGAAAACCGTAGTAGTTTGTTAGTACCTGTTAGAAAATATTTACAAAACATTAGAAACCGTAGTAGAAATGTTAGAAAATGTTAGAAAACATTAAGATTAAAGTTAGAAAATGTTAAATTTTAAGTTTAAAGTTAGAAATGTTAGAAAATGTTAAATTTTAAGTTTAAAGTTGTAAATATTAGGAATTTCTCTCTCTCTCTCTCTCTCTCTCTCACATGCACACACATTTTTAGTAAATATTAAAGTTAGTTATTTGTTTTAAATAATTTTTAGTTTGAAAAAATCTTAGAAAATTGTAGTTAAATTTTTGAAAATGATCTAGTAGTATGTTAGAAAACGTTAAAAAATTGTAGTACAATAAGTTTCTAGGACCCTTATTCCTCTCTTACGACATATTAAGACACTTAGGATCCTTTAGGAATCTCAAGATCTTATAATACATATTAGGACATCTTACTTGACACATATGACCCCTTAGGACCCATATGACCCATTATTATATCTTAAAATGTCCTAGGAGACATTCATCTATCTTAGCTTCTGTTAATACATATGTGAACCCATTGTTGCCCGTAAGAACCCTTAAGACATACTAGTATCAATTAATGTAACCTAAGATCCCTTAGACCACTTATCACATCTACGACCCATTAACATTGTTGGACCATTATATATCCCTTACGACATTTTAAGACATATATGACCCATTCAGATCATCAAGACCCATTAACATATCTTAGGTTGTCTTAGGACACATTTATGTATCCTAGATTCAATTAATATCATACAAGGATCCACTAATGAAACGTAGGACCCCTTAGGACCTCTTATGTTACCCCTAACCCCTTAAGACACTCTACTTGACCCTTATCCATCCCTTACATTATCTCAAGACACATCTAGGACTCATTGTTACTCACGACCCCTTAAGACAGTCTAGGACCACTTATATTGCACCTACGACCCATTAACATTCTAGGACTCTTATATGGATCCCTTATGAAATCTTAAAACAAATATGAAACCTTAGGACCCCCAAGACCCATTAAAGAACCTTAGGATGTCCTAGGACCACATAGACCACTTATCACATCTACGACCCATTAATATTATTGGACCATTATACATCCCTTATGATATTTTAAGACATATATGACCTATTCGGATCCTGAAGACCCATTATACATATGAGGATCCACTAATGTAACATAGGACCCCTTAGGATCTTTTATGTTACCCACAACCCCTTAAGACACTCCATGACTCTTATCTATACCTTAGGACCTCTTATGTTACCCACGACCTCTTAAGACAATCTAGGACCACTTACATTACCCACGACCCCTTAAGACACTCTAGGTCATATTAGGTCCTAATAGGTCACATTAGGTCATATTAGGAAATAAGGTATGTCTAAGTTGTTTCTCTACTTAAAGACCTAACTAGACCTATTAGGACCAAGTAGACCTAACTAGGACCTATTAGGACCAATTAGACAGGTATTAGGTCTTTAACCAAAATTAGTCTGACCAATTAGATGTATTAGGACCTATTAGGTCCAAATAAACCTAACTAAACCCATCTAGACCTATTATGACCAATTAGGACCAAAATTTAGGACCTATTAGACTTAACTAGACCTAATTGTACCAGGACCAATTAGGACCTATTAGGAACAAAATTTAGGACCCAGTTATCTACCTAATTAGACCCAATTAGACCTATTAGGACTAATTAGAACCAATTATGACCAATTAGAACTAATTAGGACCTAATTAGACTCAATTAGAACCAATTATGACTCAATTAGAACTATTTAGACTCAATTAGAACCAATTATGTTACCCACGACCCGTTATGTACACGCATTTTTAGTAAATATTAAAGTTAGTCCTATGACCCATTGATGTACATGTTAGGTTTCATTAATACACACTAGGATGTCCTATGATCCATTGATGTCTCATCTATACCTTAGGACCTCTTATGTTACCCACGACCCCTTAAGACCTAATAAGACCTCTTATGTTATCTACGACCCCTTAAGACCTAATTAGTACATCTTAGGACCCTTAAGACCTAATAAGACCACTTACATGACCTAATAAGACCTATAATTCTATATATTTAGATATTTGTTTCCATTTTACATGTAGTTATAACATGTAATCAAGTACTTAATTATTAACACTTAGCTTTCACATGTGATGTATCTAGATGGCTGCTCAGGGTGCACCTCAGACTCCTAATATGCATACTATTTTTCATATGGCTGATAGGAAGATAGCTCGACTTAGAGAGCCTATCCGTAGGTCTGCAGGGGATGGTATATATAGAGATACATGTGCTACTATATTGAGTAGTTTGGAGACTATGATTGGTAGATTGAGGTCTCACTCGTCCTTCACGCCCCAGGTAGTTGAGGCCATTTTTTGAGAGTTGAGGGAGGAGGTCTCAGGTGATGTTTCCTTGGCGACGGTTCAGAGCCTCGTCCCCAAGGAAACCATCAAACGAGAGGTTTTCCCACATTATGAAGGGATGAGAGTGGTGAGGGCATATCAGGTCACACGATGTGTGATACCTCAGATTGCATGTATGATTTACCCTCGACATCTTGCAGCACACGTTCGTTATCCAAATAACAACTAGATTCCATTATATTTTGCAAAGCAATTGTACACTGAGTTCCATTTGGGACTTAGGGTCAACTATTTAGATATCCCATCATATTATGGTCAGGGGCTTGGTAGGGTTGCAGACCGCGATCAGTATCATAGGGCTGATTGAGTTGTGCAACCTCATAGACAGCTAGTTGGGGAGAGGATTCCGGCAGTGGCACCGACGATGGCTGCTACTGCAGATAGAGTCATCATTGCTTCTCAGAGGGGAGTTGTGGATAGTATAGGACAGATTGCTTCTGTAGCCACATTTATCACTTCAGATTCAGTGGGCAGATACATTTTGACTAGACCAAGTAGAGCCAGATCATCTTTTGAGGCTTCGTCTAGTACTACTATAGGTGTGAGTGAGGAGACATATAGAGTTGCAAGTCTTCCTGTACCTGGAGAGATACAAGCACTGTCGGGTCATCAGAGTACTTTAGATATGGCCCTTTACTTTTTGGAGGATCTCCTGCAGGCCTATTCTCATATTGCCGACACGCACAAGATAGTACATTACGATGATATCTACATAGTGCATAGTGCATAAAATGGTCTTGATGATTTGAATTGTGTAGCACATCCATCTGACCAAACATAATGTTTATCAATTTTTATACTTCTTTCTTTCAAATTTGCAAAAAACATCTTGAAGCAGTGTTCCACATAATGAATGTCATGCTCTCTATCATCACTTATATAAAAATGATATTCCTTCTTGATGACCCATGCTTCAAATGTGCTCTGAATACCATCCAAATCTAATTGTGCGTGTCGATAACATACATGTACCATAATAGTAATTTTCTTTGAAAAATAGTGTTTTGACTGAATTGGCTTTTGATGAACAAAAGAATAAAACTTTGCAAAATCAACAACTGATACAATAGTTCCAAGTGGGAAATTGTCTCTTAGTGTTTGAAATTGTTGTGCTGGCCACTTTGCAAAAAAAATATGATGAATGTAGGGTTGAATCAATTTTTTAAAATTTTCCATAAATACTCCAACATTTATCTCCTCTTCAACATATTCTAACCTTTTTTATTCTTTCCCAAATTTTGTTTCATTCTTTACATATTTGTAACTCTTGCAATTTACCATCTTTGTTACATCAATTTTTTCATTTTTCAAAAGAAAAAGAGACAAATCAACACATGTTTGACATATTCCTTTTATGCAATTTATTTGTCTAGCTACATCATCTCTTTTGTCACATAAAATGGATGAGATGAACTCACTTCATCTAGTAGGAGGAGCCTTTTCAAAACCATAAGTGTCTTCTACAAACTTTCGAAAAACCTTATAGTGGAGATCAAATTTAATATGATAACGACAACAAGAAGTTTTAAACACTTTGTTTGTCCTGATATAATATGGCTTCAATCTTTCAAACAATGTTTGCCCAATCTTTATATTAGGATTTGAACTACAAAATGACACATACATTTCATGTTGTTTTGTGTCCAACCAATGTTTCGTATGATATTCATATTGATTAGTTGAAATTCTATGTCTAATAACATCTCTAGTGTTTGATGAAGGATATGTATTATCATTCCAAAATGATGTGACCAAATTTTTTGTTCCTTCATCAATCCTATCAGAACGAGGAGCTCTACACATGATTTCCCAATTTCCTTCCAAGGTGCTATCATCCAAAAGTATTCTCCTATTAACATATCATGATATTGTTTTCCTATTAAAACCAAAGTGAGATGAAACTGAAGATATCTGTCTTTTTCGTCCCATAATGTTACCTAAAATGGATGTCAACATAACTTTTCTTGTAATGGACTTATCTATAGTTTGAGATCGCTTCCCTAGCTGGTTCAAACTTTTTTTAAGATTTTCAATCATATCAGTTTGTATGTCAACAACTTTTCTCTTCTTTGATGATGTGTCTATACCCAATAATTTTAATGCCCCTTCCAACTTTTTGTTTATAAGTATAAGTGAAAGCAATTGAGCTTGTTCAAGTGTTTCAAAATTATCAAATTTACCCAATATTTCTCTTGCTATCATTTTCATTGATCTCTTCTTAGGAAGACTTAAGTGTTGAACATTAGCAAGTGATCTCAAATTGTCCACATCCATTGTAAGTAAATGATCTAAGTTTCTATAATTAATATTTTTCTTTACAGTTTGAGCTAAATTTAAAAGTTCATCCATACGAGTAGGAGCACGTGATGTTGACCTTTCTCCAACATCAATTGTTTGAGCTTCTGTAGGGAGTAATCCTGACCCTTCTTCAATGTGCAATTCTTTGACTTGACTTAACCCTCCTACTTCAGCTTGTCTTTCAACTTCTTTAGTTTTATGATAATATGTCAATGCACCTTCACGATTTCTTTGTTCAGTATCAGATGTCCTTTTTCTAGAAGATTTACTTTGTCTTCCATTCTTGTTCCCCATTTCTTCGAGCTCCAAAAAATGTCTTCCACAAGATCGTCAACAAAAATTTCTTTTTCAAAAAATACTTTAATCTAATATTTTTCCTCTCCAAAATTATGCCTTTGAAAAAATAGAAATATCAATCCTCCTTCAAAAAATGCCTTCAATAATAGAAAATACGAATTTATTAATTGCAATTCGATGTAAAATAGAAATAAAATATTTTACTTTTATACCATTTTAAAATTTTTTTTACAAAATAATTTTACTAGCCGACTTTGCGCGAAATAGATACTTTGTGCAAAGTAACCAAGGCAAAATTTTGATGGGTGTCTTTTCTGCCGGATTTTCACTTGAGAGGCTTTGTGTGAAGCATCTTCGCACAAAGCCCCTCAAGTGTCTTCGTGCGAAGAGGGTCTTCGCACGAAGACCCCAAAACTGAGATTTTGCCCTCAGAAAATAACTAAACTGTAGAAAAATGGTCTCCTGGGGCTTGAAACAAGGACTAAACAAGATGATTTTTTCAAACAGATGATGTCAAACGATGCTATTCGGAACAAGCTTTCTAATGAATCTAATGTTCATACATATTGAGTTCATTATCACTTTTAAATATTACTTTAACTAAACATAGGTTGTTTAGTCATTCAACAACCTGTCTCTTCAAGACTTCGGGAAAATAGTAAATGATAAATTTTTTTATAAAAAATATGTAGGAAAAGCGTATTTGTGTTACCTTTTTATGAAAAAAAGAAAAAATAAATTTTGATATACGCAGATCAAATTAGAGTGATCCAAATGACCTTATGTCTAAATTACAGTTACTGTCACTTTAAAGCTTAATAAACTATGAAATATTGATCCAAAATGAATAAAACCAATTGCATCCTTTAGATATTGAAGTTAATAATATAATCTCGAAAGAATTGCATCGTTATCATATTTTTAAAAAAAGTTATGCTGATCCAAGTGACTGTAACTCCTTAAAACATAGTTTTTTCACGCAAACCACTTTTAGAAGAAGGAAAAATGAATTTAAATGAATTTTTTTTATAAAAAAAAAATATATATTTAGAAACTAGAAAGAAAATTCTAAAAGAGTCTAGTTTACATCATCTTCAAATTCCTAATAGTTTTGCAGCAACAGATGTTTGAAAGTGAAGTTTTTTCTCAAAATGTTGAACTCTGTGTCAAAGTTGGCCAAAAAGTGGGACTCACTATTGTGGGACCACCCAGACTTTGCGACACACGTAAGATATTGAATAACTTAATATATAATTATATTTATTAAATAGAATTTAATATAATCAAGGTTTACATCATGGCTAGGGATAAAGTGAGTGTTTAGGGTATGCTTAGAAATAGCCCATTTAACATTATATTTTGGAATGTATGGTTAGGGTTCTTCGGTATATGTCATTGTTAGGGTTAGAATTATCATTTGGAGGTTTTAAGTACGATTAGGATTAGGGTAAAAATTATAGATAGACTTAGGATTAGGGTTAGAGTTAGGATTATGGTTAGAACTTATGATTAAGGTTAGTATTATTATTACAGTTAATGTTTAGAATTGGAGTTAGGATTATTGTTAGGGCTAGGGTTTAGGATTACGGTTAAGGTTTTTGTTGGGGATAGGGTTGACATCATGTTTAAGATAGAGGTTAGGATTAGGGTTAGGGTTAAGTTCTGGGTTAAGTTTTAGATTATGGTTAGGATTATGTTTTTATAATGGTTAGGATTAAGGTTTGTCTTATAAATAGGTTTCAAGCTAGAATTATCGTTAGGGTTAGGATTATGGTTAAAATTAGGATTTACATCATGTTTAAGGCTAGAGTGAGTATTTAGGTTATACACAAGGTTAGGGTTTAGGTTTAGGTTTGGGTTTGGGATTACAATTAGGGTTCTAGGTTATACATCATTGTTCGGGTCAAGGTTTGGGGTATGATTAGTGCAAGGATTAGAATTATCATTATAATTAGGGTTTAGGTTATAAGTACACTTAGGGTTAGAGTTTGAATTAGGGTTTGGTTAGGGTTTAGGGTTAGATTTAGGATTATTATTAGGGTTCAGGGTTGTGGTTTGGATTAGGATATGGTTAGAGTTTAGCGAATACATCATAGTTAGGGTTTAGGGGATGGTTAAGGGAAGGCTTTGAATTATTATTAGTGTTAAAGGATTTAGGTTAGAGGTATGATTATGATTAGAATTAGAATTGTGTTTACCCTTAGGATTAGGGTTAGGATTTTAATTATAGTTATAATTAGGGTTAAAGTTAATTATAGTTAGAGATTGATTGCGGTAAGGGTTTGATTATGGATAGGGTTTATTAATAGTAGCGTTAGAATTAGAGTTTAATTATGGCTAGAATTAGGATTACAATTTAATTATATTATAATTAGGGTTAAGTTGAGGGTGAGATTTCAAGGGTCATCTTGTTTGGATTTTATATAATTTAGTGTTTAGCTAGGTTAAGAATTAGGGTTATATAGTTCAATTTAGTTGAGTGTAATAGTTAGGGTTAGGTTTAAGGTTTAATTAATCAAGTGGTCCTAGTTTTTTAATCTTAGATTGGGGTAAATTTTGGAAGCCTATGAAAGCTCAATTGTGGTTAGGGTTAGGGTTCATTTTTTTTGTTTATGGTTAAATAAAGCTTAATGTGAGGGTTAAATTATAATTTATTAAGATAGATCACTAAGATGACAACTAAACATTCATCCAACATGTGAGTGGTTATTGGAAAGCCAAATATTCTAAACATTAGAATAGATAAGTTTGAAGATGACGACTTTAAGATTTAGGGTTACAATTTAATTTAATATTCAATTAGGTTTATAGTTAGGATATAACTTATGCTAAGGTTTTTAAGTGTAAGGGTAAAATGTAGATTTGGGTTTAGTGTTAGGGTTCAATTTTGTTTGTTAGTTTTGATGTTTAATTTTCTTTAAGATCCACGATTGATTAGATTATATTAGTTTAAACATATGTAATGAGGGAATAAAATATGCCACTTGATAAGAACTAATTAGGGTTACATTTTTTAGGTTGAATTTGATTGATTTTAAAGGTTAGGGTTCTTCTTGCCTCAATGCGCAATAAGATATAGAGTTAAGGTTAGGGATCAATCGACTTTAATGTTTAATTTGGTTTTTAAGGTTTGTTGTTCTTATTTCTTTAATAGGTTTCTCCATAAACTAAAATTTTAGGTCTAAAGTTTTATTTGGCTTAATATTTAATTAGGATTAGGGTTAGGGTTCAATTTGGTTTAGCATTGGAGTTAAGTCTCAATTTACTTGGGTCAATTTAGTTTAGGGTAATATTACAAGAGTTTTCTTAGTCTTATTTTCTATCTTCCTTATAGCTATGTTGTGCTCTAAAGAATTAATTCAAAAAATTATCATATAATTAAATTTTAAATTTTTTAAAATAATTATATAATAGATTAAGAATTAATGTATATTGAGAATAATTAAGAAATTTCACCATCCTTAATCACATGCCAAACCTTGGCATTTAATTATTTCTCTAGAAAAATTATTGTTCCTCAATGATATAGATAGATTTTCCCCTTTCTATGTTTTAGCTCACTTTGAAAGAACTTGTAAAAGATTATTAATAATAGAAAGTAAGAAACCTTCTATAAAAAATTTCAAAATAATATTTTTTTATTTAAAAATAAATATTTACAAATAATAATTTTATTATTATTATAAATATGAAATTTTTTTTTCACATAATTTTAATTTATTGAAGTACTTTTAAATTTTACAAATATTATGCAATTAAAAAATCTAGAAACATCTTACTTGTTAGTTTACATATTTTGATTGAAAAGTAAGATGTTTGTCATTACTTTAGAAATATTTTTAATCTCAATTAGAAAAGAAAAATGTTTCTATATTATTTTTTATATTTTTCCAATATTTATCTTTCCTAATTGAGAATAAAGATTTTTCTAATTAGAAGAGTATGGAAAAGAATGTAGAAACATCTAAATAGAGAAGTATAAAGTCAATATAGAAACATCTTTATTCTTAATTAGAAAAATAAGATGTTTCTAATTACTCTTTTACTATATTGTTATTATATATCTTTTTAGATCATTAATTATCTTTTTATATAATTTTTATTTTTATTTTTCAAAAAAAATCTTTGGTAGAATTATTTAAAATAATAATTTTATTTCTATCTTTATATTTATAAATATGTAAAGATAATTTTAATATTCTCTTTATTTTTTTAAATAATTAAATAATAGAAACATCATAAAATTGATAATTGAATGTAAAGATAATAAATAGATATTTTAAAATAAAAATTTTGTTAAACTTTTTTTTAAAAAAATTGATAAAAAGAAACAATCAATTTTGCTTATAAGATTTTCCTTATAAGATTTTCCTAAATTGATCCCTTAATTCTTGGAATTTCTCATCTTTTTTTTTAATCTTTATGACAATATCTAAAATAGAATCATATTCCTAGATTGAACTTATCTCACAGCTTGATCTTTTGAGACTATCTCACTTTCCCTATAATCCTTATGTTTTAATGCAAAAAAATTCTCTTTGTTTTGTATTAAAATTGCAGAAGTGGAAGAGTGGAAGAGGAAATATGTACTTCTTTCATGTTGCATCACATGTCTTGCAAATGGTTATATATTAATAAGATAAAATTTTAACCCTAACTATAACTGATCCCATGTTTTTTTGCATGAATATAAATAAATGTAGATAAACTGTTATGTGTCTAATATCTATCTAAATCTCATATCAGTATATCTAAACCAAGAAACTGAGAATCTAAAATGCTTTGTGTGTATCAGAATATAAAACCCACTTTCATTCTTATAATTTGATATTTCATACTTGGAATTTTGTCTAAAATGCTTTGTGTGTATCAGAATATAAAACCCACTTTCATTCTTATAATCTGATATTTCATACTTGGAATTTTGTTTAAGAAATTGACTTCTAATACACACATAAGAAATTGTCTGAAATGCAGAGATGTCAATTGCTGACAAAATTGTTTGATTGCTACACTAATTTAAATCCTTCTAGACACGGGCTAGAAAAATAAATCTCCTCGCTTTAGAAGAAACACGCGACCAAAAGGTAGAGGTGCCGTTCGTTTCAACTACCTTCTTTTCCATTAACATGCATTTCCAGCTTGTTTACTGCAACTTCCACATGTTACAACATCTACCAATAATGGTGATGACTTTTGTAACTGCTCAAGGATAATATTACCAATAATGAACATCTCAGTAGGTGGTTTGTATTCATGACAATGCTGAAAATGTGGATCGCTCGCAGTGGAATGTGGAAGGTTTTTTTTTTCTTACACCATTTTTTGAATGACCTCCTATAAGGGGGTTTGATGCTATTGTAGAATTACATTTCTCGGCATAAAAATTCCCTCTGATATTACCCTTAACACGAAAATATATTTTCTTTGCTTGAAATATCTCCAATGCCCCCAAACGTCGTGCCACTAAACATAATGCCCATTTTTTACCTTTTAACCAATATGTGAAAACATTCACACATAAATATTCTAATCCAATCTACTTTCCAATACTGTTTGCATCTACATATTTCTCAAGTTATTTTCACCTTAGTGAAAATATCTGACCTCAATATCTCATTTTCTGAAGTTGATCATTTTCTCAAACCTTTTCCATTCTTCCTGGATTATACTCATGCATCTAGATGGAAACCCAGAAATTACAATATGCTTTCTTTGTCAATGATTTTGCAAGTATATTTATCCTTTCTTTGTGAAGACTTCTTATCTGGGAGACAAGACATCACAACTACATTTTGCCATTTTAAAATCTCACCTATTTTTCTCCCCCTATTAAAATCGAAAGAATTATTTGTTTGCACTATTATATATTTTGAAAGATTATTATCTCATGACTTTTCTCATTGTGTAAAATGTCATCATTTGGGTAAATATATTTTAAACAAATTTTTCACCCCATTATAATCTTCATTTTGTAAGTTCTTCACTTTGCATCATTTTGAAATTCTCTAATAGACATTTCCCACGCCTTTGCCTGTGTATATATATTCTACAGAGCCTTCATCACTACAATCTCTAACAAACTCTTCTCTCTCCATCAATTATACCTACCCACATAATTTTTAGAGAAATTCAGATATTTTTCAATAAATTTATGTTTTGCATCTATACATTGCTTCTCAAAATATGCACAGGCAACTAGTATACTAGCTAAGTATTGCAGCACATGGCATTACACCCAATTGTGTTTTCCCTACAACCATATCACTGTTAAGACCACTATTCATTGAAGGATTTTGAAAAAATGGCTCACAAACTCATTTTGTGTTGCCTCCATATTTTGGATATAATGACTAAGTGGGCATTCCCTGTAATACCCCAAAAATGGGCTATAGGTTCATTAACCTCTTACATCTTCAATTCGAATGAAATCGACATCGAAGTCCTAACCTAAGACACATCTGCACATTATCGAAATCCTAATTGATTCTATTATAAATTCTGCATCGAAGAATATTCTTAGCAATATTCCTATTTATTCTAATTATCTTTAATTTAATTATTATTTGGCGATGAATCCTATTTATCCTAAAGTTTGATTAATTGAATATTCTGAATATTTGCCACTTAATTATTTAATTAGATTTAATTGTATTTATTCCTAATTATATTATTTAATTTGGCAATAAATCAAATCTCTTACGAATAATTGATTAAATATTTATTTAATTGATTAAATCCAAGTTGTCAATATTTAATAATATAGTTTTGAATAAAAGTTTGATTAAAATAATTGATTAACCCACAAATCAGTTATTTTTAAGTTTAAAATCAGTTAAGTTGAAGATAAATCACTTTATTTATTTAATTAATTCATGATTATTTGTGCACATTCAAAGAGCAGTTAAATTTTAAATCAGAAAATCAATTCAAGTTGTTATCTTTTTGAAACTCAACAACTATTTTGAGTTCAAAGTTGATCTAAACTTCTGATTTGAGTTAAAAAATTGTTTTTGCATGATTTTGCATGATTTTATGAGTTATCTATTTCTAATTTCTTGTTAACTCAAAAATCAACCCGAGTTCATCAAGAGTGATTTATGACTTTTTCCATGCACCCTCAAGCCCTGGATTTCTATAAAATCAAGGCTCAGCTCTTTACAAATCATCCACAGAATTTGCATACTTACTCTGGCGAATTGACATCAGAGGAATCATCAAGCTTCTTGCGAATCAACATTTTGTGAGATCAATCTTGTTTTCAATTCATTCTAGTTTCATATTTCATATCATTGTTAGCTTAATTTGCATATCATTTCAATCCATTTAGATTAATTTATTATCAGTTTTTCTCATCTTATTGCATCAAAAATAAATAAAAATAGATTAATTTGCATAGATATGAAGGATATTGTTATACGCAAACAAATTTTTTGGTGTTCAAGAAGTATAGTCATGTGAATTTTTAGGGGGTATAGAAATTAGAAGTTATAATAACTTCTTCCCAATAGACTTCATTATCCAAGCATTAGCAAAAATGGATGTTCTAGAGAGGGCAGATGATTTTAGGAACATAGCCAAATTTATTAAGATACAATTTTAGGAGGTTTATTGGGATACAAGGATGAGTCAAGTGCATCATAGGCAAAGGGCTATTTAAATGGAGAGTTATAGCCAAAGGGATATTTAAAGTTGAATGAAGTAGTAGACTCAATATCCACAAGGCTAACACTCTCATACTTATTGATGGTGGTGTTACAAAGAGGTGTAGAATGAAGAAGAGGTTGATGAGACCTCATAATAATACATTTTCTAGTAGGAATTATAATACTCCAAAAATGGGCTATAGGTTCATTAACCTCCTACATCTTCAATTTGAACGAAATCGACGTCGAAGTCCTAACCTAAGGCACATCTGCACATTATCGAAATCCTAATTGATTTTATCATAAATTCTGCATCGGGGAATATTCTTAACAATATTCTTATTTATTCTAATTATCTTTAATTTAATTATTATTTGGCGATGAATCCTATTTATCCTAAAGTTTGATTAATTGAATATTTTGAATATTTAATTAATTAATTTTTTTCTGCCACTTAATTATTTAATTAGATTTAATTCTATTTATTCCTAATTATATTATTTAATTTTGACAATAAATCAAATCTCCTACGAATAATTGATTAAATATTTATTTAATTGATTAAATCCAAGTTGTCAATATTTAATAATATAGTTTTGAATAAAAGTTTGATTAAAATAATTGATTAACTCACAAATCAGTTATTTTTAAATTTAAAATCAGTTAAGTTGAAGATAAATCACTTTATTTATTTAATTAATTCATAATTATTTTTGCACATTCAAAGAGCAGTTAAACTTTAAATCAGAAAATCAATTCAAGTTGTTATGTTTTCGAAACTCAACATCTATTTTGAGTTCAAAGTTGATCTAAACTTCTGATTTGAGTTAAAAAGTTGTTCTTGCATGATTTTATGAGTTATTTATTTCTAATTTCTTGTTAACTCAAAAATCAACCTGACTTCATCAAGAGTGATTTATGACTTTTTCCATGCACCCTCAAACCTTGGATTTCTATAAAATTAAGGCTCAACTCTTTACAAATCATCCACAAAATTTGCATACTTACTCTAGCGAATTGACATCAGAGGAATCATCAAGCTTCTTGCGAATCAGCGTTTTGTGAGATCAATCTTGTTTTCAATTAATTCTAGTTTCATATTTCATATCATTGTTAGCTTAATTTGCATATCATTTCAATCTATTTAGATTAATTTATTATCAGTTTTTCTCATCTTATTGCATCAAAAATTAAAAAAAATAGATTAATTTGCATTCATATTTTATTGCTTTCATCATTTAAATCCTTCGTTTAGGTGTTGCATTGTCACTGATCTCGATCTAATATGAGAATACCATACTCGCACCTACTAAAAGACAGTAAATCGTCTGGTTAGCTATATTGTTCTTATTTGTATATTTTGATTTTTGCTAACCTCTAATGTTTTACTAAAGTGTTGTGTCTACAGCTAGGTACAAAATTCACACACACATTCCCAACTGTCAAACACCCTCTAGCATTTATGTTTTGATTAATATCCTTACCTATTCCTTAGCTCACATTTCATACATAGGCAGCAAGTTAGCTTGCCCTTTTGTTGATTCCACATTTTGCAAGCACTTCAACCAAGCATTTCCATCTATAATATCTGATAAAAATTCCCAACTTGCAGGCATGCTTGAAATTTTTTATAACCCTTAAAACAAATCTAAATTATTCACATCTAGTGGACACTGGTGAATGTGGAAAAACAATCTATCTTCACCTTGAATTCCTCTGTTCCAAACTCTACCATTGTACTTGGAAAAGCGGTGATGGAAAAGGTTGTTGATCTGAGCTTAAACCTGCTAATAGAAGTTGTTTAAATGTCTCTAAAACCTTTGCATCAAATTTGTGTTGCGCCCTTCATTCATCTCTACATACTATGAGATGGCATCCATTTTTGGGGCATTTTATATACCTTGTACATGCTTTCATATTTCAGATACAATGTTTGTGACTTCATATTTCATAGGTTACCATCTTACATGTGCCAGTTGAATTTACCTGAGACATTTTAATAAAATAAAACCAAAACCTATCATCAATAAATACTATGCCATGTCCATTGTTGGAAAATGCACAAATTCTATTTTGAAATGCCTCATTTTAGCAGCCATCACTCCAAATCCTACAAATTTTATCTCCCAAGGGATCAGGTGACTTAGGGAATCTTTGCAAATAAACTTACCCTGTTTTAGCTTTTGCCAATGATGGCGATGAGGGTTGTAGATGGAGATTATGGGACTTGGATGGATTCTATAATCTGTAGACATATCAGTTCAAACACTTCTAGCTACTAGTATTCTGCATTGAGATCCCCAAAATACCTCTTTCATAAATTTGATTGTGTATATCCTTCAACAAATCATTCCATGAGATGATATATTGATGAAGCACTTTAAAACAATCAATGTGCCCTTTCAGCATCATTGAGCATCACCAAATCTGGCTCGCATAGGATATGAGAAGGTTATTGCATTTGTCTTCCCTCCTGCCAATGTGCATTTGGCTTGAATTTCTAAAACTTTTCAACAAATCCATTTGTTCCTACAGTCTCAAAGTCGATTCAGTAGAGCCATTTTGTGTGTTTTCTACTCCCATTACCAATATTTTGGAAACATGAATGCCAAGGCATTTCCAACTACATAGTATAATAGTTGTCCCATGTGTGCTTTAATAGACCACCATTTCTACTCTATGGCCTCCATTCTTAGAGTGTTTCTACGCTTATCGATAGAGCCTAAATTTTGAGCTTGGCAAAATTTTATTTATCCTTGTGGAATTTGGCTATTTCATGTTGTTCTTCTCTTAGGGTTTAGGGTTTTGGTTCAATAGATTTTTTTTTAGTAAACCCTAGGTTGTTCTAATTTGTCATTACCTTTTTGGGTTCATAAGGCTGAGGGTATTGTTGTTGTTAAAAGGGGAACCATTTTTTTAAACTCTATTGCCAAAAGAGATTAAGTGTCGACCTTTTAATTTTTTCATGCCTCAAGTTGTGATTTTCCTAAGTTTCGCGTAACTCTTCCTATCTGTTTTACTAAGTTATGGGTTAAATTTTCATGTTCGGCAGGACCCTTAACTTTTCAAGTGGTGGGCCATATGTCTTTTTGTCATTTGCCTTGCAATCCCATGATGATGCCACAGTTTGGACCCAGCTAATTGTGGTATGGTGGGGATTTTCCATCTGTCACATGTTCATTGATCGACGGTTTACATTGATATTTTATGTTATGTTCGGTGTTCCTTTTGGTTAAAGGTTGGATTACTAATATGTCAATCTTTCAACATGTGTTGAATTTCAATGAAGATATTTTGTTCCATCCTAAAAGGTGCTCAAAGGATACTCTATGTCAGCGCCTTCCTAGAGGATTAAGTTCTACAAAGATCAACGGTCTGCGTGATCCCGTGATCAAACTTGCTCGATAATTATTTGGTGAGGGATTACGAGATGATTTCGTGTGTCCTGGGCTAGTGTGTGACTGAGAATGATGATCTAAGCACACTACGAATAGTTGAAGACCAAATCAAGTAAGTTTGGAACTAATCGAGTTCTTTGTATCCAGTTTGTTGAAAGTCCTAATTTAGTAATCACGATGGCTTCATCATCATGAACTATTAAAAGCAAGGAAGATAAGAGCAAGAAGGTTATTTTGATCAAGAACGCGACCTGCACTGAGCCCCATCACAAACTTCATTCGGAAGTTGCAGCTCAACTCGACGACAAGGGCGCATTTTCCTTAATACCGCCTAGCGTTCTACTCGTGAAAGATGTTAGGTCATACATCCACTGCAAAATTAATGAAATCGGCGACTTTGAGCTCCAATCTACATATCAAGATCTTTTCACTGATGGAAAGCTAAATGATGATCACAAGCACTTAGAGGTAAAAGGGTTAAGCAATGCCCTACGTTTCCCAAATGAATTCAAAACTGAATGGATACACATTGTACTAAGCCGTGTACATGAAGGAAAGTTATGGCTAGATGAACCAATGAAGATCACAAAGGTTGTCATACATGCAGTAACAGGGTATCTAATGAACGACAAAGCTAAAGCCCTAAGGCACCCGACAAGAACCGAGATTGAGAAATTAATCGGAGCAGAATGGGATGGTAGAGGCCTAAGAATAAATACTATTAGCGACCCTAAAATGAGATTTTGTGCATATTTTATTGCATACAAGATTTAGCAATCAAGCAGACCGAATAGTGTTGCATGTGGAGCAGTCGACATTGCCTATAAGATTGTGAAAAAGGGTTTGCAAATCAACCTAGTGGAGCTGATGATGAGACAGTTAGAGGAAAACATGAGAACAATCAGAGTAGCAAGGTCAAACACTTGCAAATTTGGCTCATTATTGGTATGTACATTCTTCTATTTTCATAACTTTTTCCCATCAGTCGGTAGTGTAGAATGGGATATCAACCGACCAATTATTATTCAAATTAGTGAATTTATTCAGAACTTAGGAAATAACTTTGAACCTCTCATGGAAGATTACTTTGGGAAGTTCAAAGAAAGAATGGAGAAAAGAACAAGGATACCAGCATAGTTGGTAGAGAAATTTAAAGATGATATTTGTTTTTTGGTGGATACCAACACCACCCTAATCAAAGTGGTAGAGCCAAGAACAGCTTGGCTACTGCCCATGGTTTATGAGATTGATATTGATATAGCTACAAAAGAAATAACGGCTTTACTTTCCGAGCCTAAGGACAAGAAGGCTAAAAGGTTTGGAACCTTTGATGAAGATAAGTCCAGAATCAAGATGGGACTTGTAATTGAAAAGATGGGCAGGAAAAAAGAGAAAATGGTTAAAACTCTTAAGAAATAATTTGGTATCACACATGAAGACATTACGAAATCGGTTGAAGAAGAAACCGAGGAACAAACACTAGTCAATGAGAACATAGATGAAGAGGCCACCGATTCCGAGGAACATGAACAAGAAGAGCCACCTAAGGCTGAAAAAGGTAAAGGTAAATGGGTTGATACTTCAACCAGGACTAGGACTAGGTCAGAAACTGCTAGTTCACCGCCTTTGAAGAAAGGTGTTGCGAAGATAACAAGGCCTACACCGACTCATACATATCAAAAGAGAAAAAAAAAGACCACCATCGAGCTCCTAGAACCAAAATGGAGAAGAAAAATTATTAGAGCAAAGGATGATAAAGATTCAAAAGAGGAGGACAAAGAACAATTTCGAGTTGTAGTGAATAAAGGACCTCAGACCATTGATGAGGTAGTAGAAAGAAAGAAAAACTATTGGAAAGCTTGGTACTCCTAAACTTAAAAGGTATCCTCATCAGAGTATCAAGGAGAAGGATAAGCTTGAGGAAGCAATAATAAGCATGGTGATTACCTTCAAAATAGTTCCAGTTGAGTTCACTAGCAGCATACCCAAAGAACTGTATGATAAAGTTTCTACTAGATGGAATTATGCACTTACAACTGAGAAAAGGATGAGAGAAAGGTCACTCATTTTGGTAAGATTTGACTATTCTGTTGTTGAGATTGATAAAGCTTTAAAACTATATGCAAATAAATTTTTTATGAAGGCTAGAGCATTCAAGATTCTCCAAGGGAAACTGCAAGAGGTAGATGATGAGAGAAAGAACATATGGACTAAACTCCTAAGTCATATAGATAAAATCAATACCAAGTACCTGTAAGGAAACTCAGGTGCGGAAACAACTTCCTACGCTAATCTCTATAGGAGAGTATTGTGCAAATTCTTATAAATCCTTACAATTTCAGATTCGTTAACTACTTTAACAAAGATATTGCAACCACATACCATGCATACAGAAAAATAGAGAATGACACAATGATATACCCTGGGGAAAACCTTTCGGTAAAAAACCCCAGCACTCCAAAACCTGCACAATGTATTATCTTCAACACAAAGATTACAATACACTTGCAATGCAAGTTCTTTCAGGAAATGAGAGACAAAGCCAACAAGACTTAAATTTTTGTTATATCTCTCCCATAGGAGTAGCATCATTTATATAGACTCCTCTGGACCCAAAAATAGGCACAACCACCAAGACCCATGCACAAAGCCACATGTACACAGTTGTTACATGCAATCCCAAGAATAGGTGTCCATCCCTAGAATAGACTATGACAGCTTGTCATAGAATCCGCCAAAAATAACGGTCACAAGAGAAGTGTAAGAGAATATGTCATACCAACCTATTTTTGGCATATTCTCTTACACACACTAACCACTTCTTCTTGGGCGCCCAAATAGGCCCAAGTCATAAGATGCTCTTACACCTGTCATAGCACATTCCTTAAATAGTTCTTATGCGTCATAGGAATCCGTCATGACCGTTTCAATCATGATCTCCTTACGCACAAGATGTCGACACATTAAGTGGAGTGACACATCAACATGCCAACTAGACATGTACACTCACACTTAATTACATTATTTGCAAAAAAATACATTTGCAAAACAAATAATAAGAATAGGAATTATCCAAGGTTGAGACACTTTATTCCTAACATTCTCCCACTTGTCGAACACCTTGTAAGAGCAACAGGAACATAATAGGAACTTTAACCGCTATAGGCCAAAAGGCCCATAGACTCCGAACACTATCTGAACTTCTCAGTGCCCACTGGTTTCGTTAATGCATCTGCAACATTCTTCACAGTATCTACCTTCTCCAAATTTACCTTTCCATCTTCCACCATATCTCTCACAAAGTGAAACTGCACATCAATGTGCTTCGTTCTGGCATGGAAAGTTGGATTCTTTGCAAGGCAAATAGCGCTTTGACTGTCACACCAAATAGTAATTTGTTCTGCATCAACACCAACATCAGAACACAATCTTCTAAGCCAAATGGCTTCTTTACAAGCATGAGTAGCAGCCATGTACTCAGCTTCTGTAGTGGACAAAGCAACCACAGGTTGTCGCTTACTCATCCAACTGATGGCACCACCAAACATAGTGAACACATAAGCACTGGTGGATCTCCTGCTGTCAATATCACCTGCCCAATCTGAATCCACAAACCCACGAATACAAACTAAATGCGGAGATCCAGAAGAGTTACCATGATAACATATGGAGTAATTTGATGTACCCCTCAAATATCTGAATACTCGCTTAACTGCATCCCAATGTACCCGTCCAGGATTAGCCATAAACCGACTCAGGACTCCCACTGCTTGGGCAATGTCTGGTCTAGTACAGACCATAGCATACATAAGACTGCCAACTGCACTAGCATAAGGTACTCTACTCATGTCCTCCACCTCACTAGGAGATTTTGGACAATCATCTACAGATAACTTTGTTCCCACAGAAATAGGAACACACAGTGGTCTACAATCTGCCATTCTGAACCTGTCCAACACAGACTTCACATACTTACTCTGACTCAAACAAAGTTTTATGTTAGACCTATCTCTACTGATTTCCATACCCAAGATGTACCTAGCTGCCCCAAGATCTTTCATCTCAAACTGTACTGACAACTGAGATTTAAAATCAGAAATCATACCCTTACCCTTCCCAAATAGCAACATATCATCAACATATAATGCAACAATAAGAAGGCGATCATTTTCAACTCTGAAATAAACACAATGATCTGATTTTGATCTTACAAATCCAATTGACAACACAAAGGCATCAAACTTAATGTACCACATCCTAGGAGATTGCTTCAAACCATATAGAGATTTCTTTAATCTGCAAACTAAGGATTCTTTACCTTTAACAATGTAGTGCTCAGGCTGTGACATATAAATCTCTTCCTCCAAATCACCATGAAGGAAAGCTGTCTTCACATCCATCTGTTCTATCTCTAAATCATATGATGCAACAAGAGATAACAAAAATCTAATGGATGTCAACTTTGCAACAGGAGAGAATATTTCACCATAATCTATTCCCTCTACCTGTGAATACCCCTTTGCAACCAATCTAGCTTTATACCTTTCAACACTGCCATCTGTATAGAATTTCTTCTTGAACACCCATTTACAACCAACAGATTTTCTCCCTTTAGGCAAAGGTACAAGTTCCAAGTTTTGTTTTTCTCTAATGAAGCCATCTCATCATCCATAGCCTCAATCCAGGAACCTGCATCTTCCATGCCCAAAGCCTCTGTCACAGATCTAGGCTCATCAGTGTTAGTAATCAAAGCAAAGGCACAACTGGAATCTAACATAGAATAACCAAACCTTTCTAGTTGCTTTCTTTCTCTCGTGGATCTCCTCAAGGGCTGCAGTTGAGGTTGTTCTTCCTCTTCTTCTGAACTATCAGAGCTGCTAGAGCTCTCCTCATCATTAGGACCAACATGGTCTCTCTGTTCAGTCTTCTCTGGGGTAGGAGGCAACTGAACAACATATTTTTCCTTTTATTTTTCATCTGGTTGTAGCACAATAGGAGAAGATGTTAGCTCTCTGAAAATAACATTTCTACTATACAAAACCTTACTAGTCACAGGATCCCAAAGCTTGTATCCTTTCACACCAGCACTGTATCCGATGAAAATACATTTAACAGCTTTGTTTTCCAACTTAGATCTTTTCTCCTTTGGAACATGTGCATAAGCTTCACAACCAAAAACACGAAGATGTCTAATTGAAGGCTTCTTACCAGACCACACCTCCATGGGTGTCTTACCAACAAGGGCTGATGTAGGAGATCTGTTAACCAGATAGCAAGCAGTGGCCACAGCTTCGGCCCAAAACCTTTGTTCTAAACTAGCTCCACTAAGCATACTCCTAGCCTTCTCCATCAGTGTCCTGTTCATTCTCTCTGCAACTCCATTTTGCTGTGGGGTATAAGGAGTTGTCTTATGCCTCTCAATACCTTGTTCTTTACAGAACTGTTCAAACTCTACTGAGAAAAACTCACCACCATTGTCAGTTCTCACACACTTAATCTTCTTACTAGTCTGATTCTCTACAAGAGCTTTAAATTCCTTGAACCGACTAAAGACTTGTGTCTTACTTTTAAGGAAATAAATCCACGTCCTTCTACTGTAATCATCTATGAAAGATACAAAAAATACAGACTTGGAGATTGAAGGAACTTTTACAGGACCAAATACATCAGAATGAATAAGATCCAAAACATTAGAAGATTTGTGAGAACTAGAGTAAAACTGAACACGATTTTGTTGACCATAGACACAGTGTTCGCAGAAGTCAAACTCGAGATTGCAATCATTTAACCCCTCAACGAGATTTTTATTTTTCAGGGTTCTGAGACCCTTTTGACCAATGTGGCCAAATCTCATATGCCACAACATTGTCTTTTCTGCAGGAAGCTTACCTTCCAAAGTATTTGCACTACCATTGGAACCAATAGTCACAGACTTCTTCACTGCTTGTTCAGATGGTGAGGATGAAGAACTATTACATAGAGGAATACATGCATCTAGCTGAAATAAGGTACCTCTCCTAGTACCCCTTGCAAGCACTATCGATCCTCTCATCATCTTGCATCCTTCTTTCGAAAAAACAACTTGCACACCTACATCATTCAGCATACTTACAGATAATAGGTTTCGTGCCAAATCCAGAATGTGCATAACTCCGTTGATTCCCTTTACTTGTCCATCAGGAAATTTGATAGTGACCCTTCCGCGTCCAACTATCTTTAGGTGAGAATCATCACCCAAGTACACCTTTCCACCATCGAACTCTTCATATTTTGAGAACCAGTTTCGATGAGAGGTCATGTGAAAAGATGCACCCAAGTCAACCAACCACACATCATCAGATGCATGGGCTTCCAAAGCTGTGATGAATGCATCGCCATCTTCTTGAGATCTTTCTGAAGCTGAATTTGAACCTTTCTTCTTCTTCTTCGGCTCTTTGCAGTCTTTACGGAAGTGCTCAGATTTATCACAGTTCCAACATTTTGCCTTGGACTTATTGGAAGTCTTTGACTTACCACGGGATTTGGATCTACCCTTATTGTCAGACTTATTGTCATTTTTCTTCCCTCTTTCAGTGGATCTCCCACGAACAGCAAGGGCTTCTTTTTCCGAAACGGAAGCCTTTCTCCGCATCTCCTTTGATAGCAGCGAAGACACCACATCATCCATTTTGAAGGTGACTAAAGTGCTTCCGAGAGCCATCACAAGATGGTCCCATGAATCCGGTAAAGAACACAAAAGTGTGTAGCAACGATCCTCCTCCTCTAACTTGACACCAGCTGATGTCAATTGTGCAGCCAATAGATTAAATGCATTTAAATGATCTGTTAGGGATCCACCTTCCTCCATTCGCAGAGAGTACAACTTCTTCCTCAGGAATAACTTGTTCACTAGAGATTTGGCCTGATACACGGCCGCAAGTCTTTCCCACAAACTATTTGCGGTTTTCTCATCTAGAACATTCAGAAGAACTGCATCAGTTAAACAGAGTCTTATGAGACCCTTAGCTTTATGGTCTTTGATATCCCAATCTGCTTGAGCTATAGTTTCTGGTCTTGTAGCACTTGAAGTCGCTTCCCATAGGTCACGATCTTCCAACATGTCTTCCATCTTGAGTTTCCACAACTCGAAATTAGTGCCATTAAATTTTTCCACCTCCATTATTCCATATGATGAACTTGCCATCTCAATCTGCAAATAAGATTCAGAATGCTCTGCAAAAAACTCCCACTCAAACTTGAGATCAGCTCAAAAAACCCTACCCAACAACTAGGATCAAAAGTTGATCAAGCTCTGATACCACTTGTAAGGAAACTCAGGTGCGGAAATAGCTTCCTACGCTAATCTCTATAGGAGAGTATTGTGCAAATTCTTATAAATCCTTACAATTTCAGATTCATTAACTACTTTAACAAAGATATTGCAACCACATACCATGCATACAGAAAAATAGAGAATGACACAATGATATACCCTGGGGAAAACCTTTCGGTAAAAAACCCCAGCACTCCAAAACCTGCACAATGTATTATCTTCAACACAAAGATTACAATACACTTGCAATGCAAGTTCTTTCAGGAAATGAGAGACAAAGCCAACAAGACTTAAATTTTTGTTATATCTCTCCCATAGGAGCAGCATCATATATATAGACTCCTCTGGACCCAAAAATAGGCACAACCACCAAGACCCATGCACAAAGCCACATGTACACAGTTGTTACATGCAATCCCAAGAATAGGCGTCCATCCCTAGAATAGACTATGACAGCTTGTCCTAGAATCCACCAAAAATAACGGTCACAAGAGAAGTGTAAGAGAATCTGTCATACCAACCTATTTTTGGCATATTCTCTTACACACACTAACCACTTCTTCTTGGGCGCCCAAATAGGCCCAAGTCATAAGATGCTCTTACACCTGTCATAGCACATTCTTTAAATAGTTCTTACGCGTCATAGGAATCCGTCATGACCGTTTCAGTCATGATCTCCTTACGCACAAGATGCCGACACATTAAGTGGAGTGACACATCAACATGCCAACTAGACATGTACACTCACTTAATTACATTATTTGCAAAAAAATACATTTACAAAACAAATAATAAGAATAGGAATTATCCAAGGTTGAGACACCTTATTCCTAATAGTACCATCAACTGAGCATACAAGAAGAAGAGCCTATCAATGTTGATGATGAGACTATTCACATCTCGGATACTAAGCAGACCAAAGAAGAAACTAATGAAGAAGAATTCATATCTATTTCTGACAATGTGATGAAAGGAAATCCAGAGATGCTGAGTACTCTAGGGGATGAACAAATATTGATAGAAGACATAACAAAAGGAGACCCCAATGATAAGGATAAAGAAGATGAAATGATCATCGGTGCTACCGAGAACCTTGGTGAAGAAGAAGCAACCGAGGTAGCCCAAGCAATGGTACCAGGTAATCTGCCTATACTGGTACAAGCTATTGAGATAGCTACTGAAACACAAAATGAGAACATTCCATCCGAGAAGGTAACATATACAAATGAAGATAAGGGTGAGGAAACAAGTAAAAAGACCGAGAACAGTGGAGGAACTACACAAGATAACGCACCTATAGAGTCCACTAAAGTGGCAGAAAATGTACAAGTACAAATAGAGTCAATGACAGACACTTCTACCACCGACACAAGGTCACAAGCCCCTGCACTGCAAATTGCAAAATCAGTTACCGAGCAGACAAGGAAGAAATCAAATCCACCGAGCCACTAAAGGTAGATCCCGAGCACAAGGCATAAATTTCCATTGCACAATTTCCATCATCTAGTGTGCAAGATAAGAAGAAGAAGAAGAAGAAGAAGAAGAGGAAGCGAGGAAATAAAGGTACGATCACACTCAATGAAATCATAGAAATACTAGCATATGACCCAAGGACACTTGACCCTGAAGCTCTCAGGAAATATGGAGAGCTATGCACCTGAAAGGTAGCACGGGAAAAGCTGAGATAGGAAAATAAGAACACAAAGGTGCTAGAGGATGTCAAGGAGATCCTAATGCAATTTGCTTCAGCTATAACTGTTGATGAATATGCCCCTATCATTGATCAACTTGCACTGGTCACACAAACAATCAATGGCCCCACTATGATGATAAGCAGATGATTGAAGAGAGAGCCGAACTAAAGATTCGACATAAGTTAACTAAAAAGATCAGCCAAGCAGTGGCATAAGCAGATGATTGAAGAGAGAGCCGAACTAAGATTCGACATAAGGATTGTGCCACATGGATCAACTGTGGTTCTTCTGCTGTACCCAAGTTGATAGATTGAGTGGGCTCAATTAGTACTGGAGATCTGTCCTGTAAATGACTTGGAAGGACATCAAATATCTCATCCTTAGGCGCCTCAGAGAGGTTTTCACCTTCGAATACATCTTTTATTTTTACTATTTTAGGTTCTGAGACTGCCACAAAGTGGTTTTCGACCTCAGAACTCCTTTTCTTTTTATTTTTATTCTTTTGACTAAGATATTTGACATCCAACTCCGTCATGCTAACACTAGGCTCATTGATGGAAGTCGTCATCGGTTCAACGACATTGAGATAGCATGCAAGGGCATAGTCTGATTTGAAGGTATATATGTATTGGTTTGGATTTTCGGACATTTGATCAATTAGCTCTAGATGTTGGATAGCGAGCTCGGGAAAGGATTGGCTAATCATATTAACACATATGGTATTGGCATCATTGGCAATGATTTGACTCACAAAATCAAAGGCGATACTACTACTCGAGATGGTTAGTTCATTAGGAGTTTCAATGTCATTATTGGATTCCACCTCGGGAATAAGTGGATCAGACTCTTCAAGTTCATCATTTCGCTCTAGACTTACATTGGGTGTAGGTGCATATTGGTGAATGACATCTACATGTTTCTCTGTGATAAGCTCATCTTCTTCTGGAATGACTCCCCATTCATAATCATTGGATTCATCTTCTAATTCTGGACCTCTAGGAAATCTAAGAACATGTGTGAAATCAGGACGGATCCCCCAAGTAGGATTCCCTTCGGATTCCGATTTGAATTCATATTCATGAGAGTTTGTTTCAGAATCACTGGAAAGTCCTAAATGTTCAGCTATTGTGATAGTTTTACCCTACTCTTGTTCAGTAGTAGGTTCTTGTGTTGCTACTACATTGATTCTTTTGATTGGGTCATCCTCAGCTTTGACAAGATCTAGTATTTCTTGAGATAAGCGTTCATAAGGAATAAGTGCAGAGCTGTCTGAATCATCACTGTCTGATTGTTTGTCATCTTCCTCTTTGTCATTAGTCTCTGCTGGTGTGATCTGTTCTATGACATGAGAGGAGTTACCCTTGAGGTAAAAGGGTTTCTTTCTATAGCCTAGACCTGCAGTATCTTTGTTTGGCCTACCAGTATGTGAAATAGGTGCCATGAGACCTTTTCGTCTCACTCCTAGAGGTCCTTTACCTGGATATCCCATTTTAGCTATCAGTTTATCCCCTGGCCCATATGACTTGGAAGGGATTTGTTGTGTTTTAGAGTCACATGCTTGAACAATTTGGGGTTCGGGCTCATCTTTGTATAGCCATGCAAGCACAACTTCATCTTCTTCAAATTCTTGGATACTTCTTCGGCAACAAAATTTCCTGTATAGGTCTCAAGAGGTTCTTTGGATTCTAGTTTTGACTATTTTAAAGACTGTCCATAAGATTTAGGCGACATAGGGAGAGATGTTAGAGATAGGACTGGTTCCATAGTATATTCTCCCATACCATTTTATTTGATTGTGACTCCCTTTGCAATGTCTTCCATCTTAGACGTAGATGCCATGTCCATTTGCTTAGTGGAAGATTCTCTATTATGTGGAACAAGTTTGTCAACACTCTCTTTCAATGCATTGCAAGTTGTAGATATGTCAGCTGGAATGGTCACCTCTACTCCTTCATAAGGAAATTTCAAACATTGATGGTATGTCAAAGGAGAGCTCGCATTTCATGTATCCAAGGTCTCCCTAGGGGAATGTTGTAAGCCAAAGGTAGATCAAGAACTTAGCAAGTGATGTCTTTGATAACAGGTCATGTTTTGATAGGTAAGACAATTGTTCCTTTGGAAGATCTTTCTTGCTCATCATATGCCTCTATAGTTATCTTCTTTTTAGAATCAATGGAAGCTTCTGATAATCCCGTTTGTGTGATCAAGCTATAAGAACAAATGTTTAGGCCAACGCCCCCATCTATCAACACACGTTTGACCCGACGATTTTGGATCAAGACTTCAATGTGTAAGGGCTGGTTATGCGGATGACTCAAGGAGTTATCATCTTCTTCTGAAAAGGAGATATATTGAGGTGACGTTAGATGACCAACCATAGTCTGGAATCTATCTAGATCAAGATTGTCAGGAACATTGGAACCTAGCAGAGCTTTATCCAGAATGGCTCTATGAGTAGGAGATATCCGAAGCAACTCAAACATTGATATTTTTGCATTAGTAAGCTGAAGTTGTTGGACAATACTGTATGAGGTGGGCCTTGTGTCTTTAGGATTTGATGATTTAGAGGCAGCCTTCTGTTTAGAAGCAGATGACGGATTAAAAGGTACCTTAGGGACATTTGACGAATATGAGATTTGTCCTTCTAGATGCGCCTGAGCTTGTGATCGAGTAACTGCATTTGCTGATTGATTGTCTCTATCTTTTCTTACAATTGTGATGACATTGCAATGCTCAGATAGGCATGGTTCCAGCATGTTAATGACAACATTGTTTCCAGAGTAGGCATAATTGACTTTAGCACCCATATTAGGCTGAGAAGATGAATCTCCTTGACCATGTTTCGAAAATGGTTCCATGAATGTTGTATGATCATTATTGCTTTTATGATTGTCAATTACGATTTCTCCATTATCAATTTGTTCTTATATGATGTGTTTCAAGCGTATGCAGTTATTGGTTTTATGACCCTTATTGCGATGGAAGTCACAGAAATCAGTCTCTTTCCACCATTTCGGTTTAGGTTCAAGATCAAATACTTTTATCTCAGGCAAGGTGATGATGTTGTTGGCCAATAGAGTTTTCATAGCGGATTCCAAGGAATCTCCAAGAGGAGTAAACTTGCATTTAGGATCTGTAGCCTAAGGTTTATAGTCGGATGAATTTTTGTTTGACTCTGTTGTTTTGGCTTCATAAGCTTTGATGGGTTGGGTGCCAATAGTGAGATTGAAAGCGCATTCCTTAGATGGGGCACAGAGAGTATCAACATTGCCATCTATGACGATGCCTTTATTCTTGTTACAGTTTTTGTTCTTGTCCTTAGAACTAGATCCAGATTCATACTTGTCTTTTTGAAGTGATATGTCTCCATTTTTTCACAATTACTTTCTCAAATTTGATTACATTGTCTACCATCTTATCAAAGGATGTATGATTTTGCATTTGCAAAGGGTAGTTGATTTCTAGAACAAGATTGTTGATGAAAATTTCCAGCTTCTCAGTTTTTGGAATGGGTCTAGCATATAGATAAAACTTCTTCCTCCATCGTTTGAGAAAAGTCAGGAATGGCTCTCCTGGATATTGTTTCAGATTGCAAATGTCGATCATAGTGACCGGATGCTGGATGTTGTACGAGTATTATTGATAGAATAGTTTGATTAACTCCTCAAAGGTTTTGATTGTTGGAGGCATTCTAGAGAACCAATGAATGACTGCTCCTCCCAGAGATCGAGGGAAGAGATGCATTAGGTAGGTTCGTTCGTGCATGAACTCCATAGATTGAGTATAGAACTCCCTGACATGATCTTGAGGATCAGAGTTTCCATCGTATTTGTCGTATTTAGGCATTTCCACTCTTTTCGGGAATGGTGGCATGTACAAGTCTTTATCAAATGGAAAAGGGCATAGAGCCTCAATGGAGAACCCCTTAGGTTCCTTCTCTTTTTCTAGTTTGTTGAGGTTGACTTGCATGACATGCATTTGTTTCATCATGGCTGTGATAGGAGTTTCTTCCTCATGTGTAATGATATCTTCAACATTAAAGTTTGGAGGAAGTTTAGCTCCTTGTCGAGCTAGATCTAGGAAATATGCCTCTCTATATTCCTTCAAGAAATGCTTCATCATTCTTTTGAAGTTATCATCATTTTGATATTGAGAAATTTCAGTAGGTGTGGGTTCTTGATCCGCACCATGTTGGGATTGATGTCCTTTGGAGCCTTGGTCTGCGCCTCCTCCTTGAGACATAGTGTTGTTGCGGGGAGTATTGGGGATTGATTGATGAGGGGTTGGTTGATGACCTGCGTGAATTGATGTAGGAGGAGTGATGTAACCACCTTTCAAGAATATATTGCCAAGAGCGTCTTCTCCAAATATGTTAGTGTCGTAGGGTTGATGAAATGTCTCAGCTACCACAGAAGATGCTACCCAAGAGAATTTGGGTTTTTCTCCTTGTTTTCGCTGTGATGAAGCTCTAGTTTCCACCATTAACCTTGGGCGAATCAAAAGAGCAAGATGAAGACAACTGAAGAATGACTTGATTCAAGAAGATCGAATGACGCAACCTTGTCAAGATTGAATTGATTGAAGATTAGATTGGACGTAAATGAAGGATATTGTGCCCTAGTAGTATGGGTAGATGCCCAAAAGATGGCAAACACGAGCTCACAACACTTAGCTATTTTTTTTTTGTTGAAGATTGAATTGAAGATAGGTTTTGACAAGGTTTTGGACACAAGATGAAAAAGACTCAAATCGATAGATCAGAGGGTTGGATCAAACTCAAGAGACCACTTTTTGGAAAATAATTGGATTCTTTCTAGTTTCTGCTCTGTTCTTGACACAATGATTTTTTTGATAGAATCTGGAAGTAGGCTGTAAAAACTAGATTTCTGGCAATTTTGGCCAGTTTCTAGCAATTTTTCAAAATTCTCATACGACTTTCTCTAGGCTCGTACAAGTTCGGGTATGCTCTGGCATGACAATTTCAAAGACTCGTATGACAGTTGATACCAGGGTTTGATTTTCTTTGACTTTTCCTAACAAAACTCGTACGACAATCTGTAGGCTCCTGTACGACAATCTAGGAGTTCTTATACAACTTTTGGTGGAAACTCGTATGAGTTTCTGAGACTCTGGGATGACTTTGGACTCCGAAAAGGAATTTTGTGTCAGATTTTGCAATTATTTTAGTTTTCAGAATCAGTTTGTTTGTCAGATTTTCTCTATTCAGGTTTGCAAATTCGTGTAATAGTTTGGGATTGTTCGTTTCCAAAGACCAAATAGATAGCAAACACACAGAACAACAAGCAAAGGGAAGCAATCAATCGTCTGAAAACAATGAACAAGGGCAAAAGCAACCTTGCATATGAACAAGCAATATTGACTTATTGTGCTAATCCCTAGGAATGTTACTTGTGTATGTTCTCAAAAGTTTTTCAATAATGCACATAGTCCTAGAAAATGAAAAATTTGGCCTTGCTAAGGTTTGTAGTAATGGTCCGACTCTGCAACTTTTGTGATCTCAAGAGGGTGAACTCCAATCTAGGCGCACCGAGGTTTTGACATAGTCCAAGAATTTAATCAATCAGGAGCTGCTAGGGAGATCTGGCAGCCCAACAAGAGACCACATTTGTGGAGATTTCTTCCACAAAGACATTTATATAGCGGCTGCTGCTACCACAGCAAAAATGGATATTACCGCTTGAGGTTCCGTCCACGTGGTTGACCCAATAAAGGGAATGTCCACTACGGTTAACCTTCTCTAAAGGTGACTCACAAAAGATACCACTGGGGGACTAGATCGGATTCAAGGATCTGGGTTTCTGGTACTATCCAAAAAGGAAGTAGAGCATAATCCCCTAGCCTCTTCACTTCACCAAAACAAAGCAGATAGATTAATCTGACACACTAAGACTGAAATTATCTCACCAAGATCTGCGATGTCAACAACTATGTCTATCGATCTCTCCAGAGAGAAAATGTATCGGTCAAAAGCTGAGGACCAAACCTTGTAAAATCATGAAATAATCTCAGTAACCTCCCTACCTACAAGGGGATCCTTCGTCAAGAAGAGCTTCGCATGCATAAACAAGAGAATGAAGTCCACTCTCTCAAGATCATCCGCAAATAGTGTTCATAGGGCCTATTTACTATGTGTAATAGATATGCAAAAAGAAAATCTATGTTCATTTTATAGCCCAAAATTGAAGTCTGTGATATGAAAGAAGGAAAAGTCACAAAAGCTTGACATGTGAGAGTTTGTTTTATGTCCAAAAATGAAGTGTATCAGATGCAACAGAATACCTGAGTAGATTTTACCTGTTTTAGCAATTTTTCTTGCACTTTTCCTAAAAGAATCAACAAATACCAATCAGAAATAGAAGATCTCAATTGTTAGGGTTAACTATTAGTCCAAATCCAAAAATCAAATCTAGAAAACTGCCTGAAAATTTGAAACGACAATTGAATTCTTGTATCAAAACTCGTACGACAACCAGTTACCTCCCGCACGACAGTCTGGAAACTTGTACGACAGTGGGTATATGCCCGCACGACAAAGTAGCTCTCAAACGACAATATGTAAGAATAGATACGAGCCTCGAAAATCTCAACTATCGTACGATAGTCAGTAGGTTCTGGTATGACTTTCTGACAAAACTCATACGAAAAATGTACGGACAGAAATTAAAGATCGCAGTTATAGCCAGAAAATGACAGAAAATTGATCGAAAATGTTAGAAATGAAATGGAAACCAGTTTCAGGGCCCCACGGTGGGTGCCATAAATGTGTGTGAAAATTGTACCTAACTGTGGACACAACACTTCAGTAAAACATTAGAGGTTAGCAAAAATTGAAATCTGCAAATAATTGAAACTAAGCTAACCAGGGGATTTACTACCTTCCAGTAGGTGCAAGTATGGTATTCTCAGATTAGATTGAGATCAGTGACAATGCAACACCTAAATGAAGGATTTAATGCTAAAAAATGAATGTAGATTATTCTATTTTTTTTTTGGATTTTGAATGCAATTAGATGAAAAACTGTATGAATCTAATCTAGAATGAAATTGAAATGATATGTAGATTATTTTAACAATGATATGAAAAACTATGCAAAGCTATAAAAAACTATGAAGGATCTCACAAAGTTGTCTGTCGCAAAAGCTTGATTCTTCGTATGCAATTTCACAAGAGTAATTGTGCAAATTCAAGAGATGTAATTGTGAAGAGCTAAGCCTTGATTTTATAGAAATTCAAGGCTTGAGGATGCATTGAGAAAAGTCATAAATCACTCTTGATAAACTCAGATTGATTTTTGAGTCAACAAGAAATTAGAAACAGATCAACTCACAAAATCATGCAAGAACAACTTTTTAACTCAAAATAAATGTTTAGATCATCTTTCAACTCAAAAGAGATGTTGAGTTTCAAAAAGATGACAACTTGAATTGATTTTTTGATTTAAAATTTAACTGCTCTTTCAAATGTGCATAGATAATTATGAATTAATTTAAAAATAAAGTGATTTATCTTCAACTTGACTGATTTTTGAGTTAAAACAATTGATTTATGTGTTAATCAATTATTAAATCAAACTTTTGTTCAAAAACTATATCATTAAATATTGACAATTAACATTAATTAATTAAATAGGAATTTAATCAATTATTGACAGGATTTTTAATTTATTGTCAAAATTAAATAATACAATTTAGGAATAAATATATTTAAATCTAATTAAATAATTAAGGGGCAGTATTAAACTTAATTAATTAAATATTCAGAATATTCAATTAATCAAATTTTAGGATAAATATGATTTATCATCAAATAATTATTAAATTAAAGATAATTAAGACAAATCAAGAATATTCAAAGAATATTCCCTGATGCAGAATTAAGATAAAATCAATTAAGATTTTGATAAGTTGATGTGCAGATGTGCCTTAGGTTAGGACTTTGATGTCGATTTCATTCGATTTGAGGATGTTGGAGGTTAATGAATCTATAGCCCATTTTTGGGGTATTATAGTGACAAAGGCAAATAAATTGATTGCCACCCCTGAGATTTATGTCACCGAAAATATCTTTTGATATGCATGCTCAAGTAAGCTTAGAGTAGTTGGCTCTAGAAAATCTAAAGGAAGAATGGGAGAAACTTATGGATAATCTCAAGAAAACCCATCCTAAGATTTTTGACAAATTGTAAGTATATTCTTTGTTATTATTTTTCAAAAAAGGGGGAAACATATGTATATTTACCGAGAGCATGTTCATAGGGGGAGTCACTGAGTTTACATATTTTTGGTCTTTATTTTTTTTGAGAGTTTGAACTTTTATAGTCAGCATACATATAATTTTTTGATACTAATGCCAAAGGGGAAGAATGTTACTCCTAAATAGATTAAGCGTTGTCATTAGTATTCATTTGTACAGTTGGTAAACAATGCAAGACAGTTCAGTCAATTATGAATATGTAGTATTCACCGAGCAAAGAGGTTACCGAGTACACAGGATTATTGAGTGCCAGTAAACACCGAGACTGAGAGACATCATTTACCGAGTAGTCCAGAGTTTGCATAAAAGTTTGGAGTGACACATAGTTCAAGGTGAACAACTTTTTGCTGAGAAAGAAAATGGTTTACCAAGATCAAGGTGAATATTTATTGTGGATGCAATCATTTAATGAATAATGATTCTTATGTAATGATTATCTAGGTTAATCATATGAACCGTTGATCTTAGGTTTTATAAGATAATGTAAAACCCTAATTATGTCAAATTAGTTTGATATAAGTATTGTTAAGATGTCATTTTGACATGTATCATCAAGAAGTAGCCGCACTCAAGACATCTGAAGATCAGACAGGGTTTTGACTAAAGGATTTCAACAGAAGCATTCAGTTTATCAGAATAGATATAAGGTTACCGAGGAGTTAAGAAGGACATACTCATCACAGCAAGGTGACATCTTTATTTTACTTAAAAGATCTGATATCAACAATTTGATTTGTATTTCATTCAGGTCATATATTACTGTTACTCTCTAACAATTGTAGCAAACTCAAAATCTCCTAACAGAGTGGACTTAACCGTCCTTGGTAAAATCTCTTAACCGAGTGCACACGTGTTGTGTTGCTAAAATCCTCTAACCAGGTAGATCTATCTTATCTTATTGTTATTCCTAATAGGGTAAGATCACCAGAAGTGATCAATCTTCGTAAGCCTTAACCAACAACTTTATTTATGCAGAAGTGAAGCTTTGTGAGTTCCATCCCCACTCTAGTTTTTACCTTCTAACAAGGGTTTCTGCGATACCAAAATATGCGTGTCATGTGTATTGAAGTTTCATGTATGTTTTATTAATTTTCTTACATGCATTTACATTTCAGTTATGGTATTGAATGTATGGTGAATGCAATCTACATAGCCGGTTATTGAAGTTAATGTTTACAAGGATTAGTTTAAAAAAATTTAAGGGTACTAATTCACCCATCCCCTCTCAGTACACACCTTTCTATAATTCCAACAGTCCTAATGTCACTAGGTACCCCTGCACCACTCACACTCTTTCTTGAAATTTGTTGGAATAAATTTTTTCTAGGCCTAAAGCTTCAGATCTGAAACACTTTCAGATTCTTCACATTTTGGACTCTAACTCAAATAGATTTAACATTAGCATTCCCCAGTAGAGTCACCATTTATGCTTTCTTGTTGTCCTCTAATCCTAGGTGAAAATCTTAGTTATGGAGCTTAATACCTGAAAAACCTATTCAACACCATCCACAAACTAAAGGAAATAAAATTCAACACTGACAAGGTACCTAGACCTTCTACACTTTGAGCTTTTTTAAACTCAGACGGGTGCACCTTCTATAACATCCTCAAGTTTGAATAAATTAACAATGTATTTTTTTAAAACAATAGATCTCTCTCGGCTTGATTGACCAGAATTCATACTACATCATCTAGAACTAAGCCCATTTTGATTACATCCCATTAGCACACAGCTGAAAGGAATAATAATTTAAACCAACTTCTAAAAACAAAAAAGAAAAGACATTTCATGATTTGAAAGATTTTTGAAAGTACTCCAAGCTCTTCGTAAATCAGTGCCTTTATCAAGGGATGTAGAGTCAAACATCAAACTACAATCGAATGCATATGAACAAATGAAATCAACACAATCAATATGTCAATGCCTTACATTAACATACCCACTTGTCTTATCATTAAGTTCTTATAAATCCATGTGTATATTCTAATCTACAAATATCCACTCAAATCATTTAACTCTATCTTTATATTTAAAGCTCATACAAATCTGGATACAAAACTCAAAATTACAGTCATCTAGACAAATAATTTAATCTCTTCCTTAAAGAGAATCAATGAATAGATAACTCTATTACAGAGGATCTACAATAGATAAACTAAAACATACTTGATGCTTTCAATTTATATAACCTGGAGTTCTCAAATTGGAGACAACTTAACGACAATTCTATACCTGTACTAAACTACTGGATTCCTAATTCGTAAAATCAAACTATTACAAAATACATGTTGTAATCTACTACCTAAAATTGAACACTAACTCTATTCACAAACTTGAATCTAAAATTCAGAACTGGAACCCCTACAATGAAGAAATAATGAGAATAAAAAGAAAAGGAAAAGAAATCCCGATTTCATTTTCTATTGACACTCGTCGTCTTTTCTAACTAAAATATCTGATTTCACTTTTTGACATGTCCATCACCCTTTTACCCTTTATAAAATATCTTTCAACTCAAAATATTCCTCTTCATTTGATCTGCACCCATGAATTTTTTCCTTCCACTTATAAATCCACTCATTCTATTATTTTGAAAAACACTTTCACCTTGTCAAAAATCGCCATTACCTCTGAGTAGAAATTTTGACTTTGTTACACACTATATCTGGCATTCGTGAAAATGATTCACCCCTCAAGAAATAGATTAACACTTATATTGTCGAAAATATTTTTATCTCAGGAAAGCATTATTTGTCTGCACTATTATATCTTCTCAAATATTATTATCTCATTACTTTTCTCACTCTGTAAAATGTCATCATTTGGGTAAATATATTTTGAGCATAGATGTCACCCTATTATAATCTTCATTTTGTAAGTTCTTCATTGCATCCTTTTGAAATTCTCTATTAAACATTTCTCATGCATTTCTTGTTCATATATATTCTACAGAGCCTTTATCACTACAATATCTGACAAACTCCTCTCTCCACAATTGCACTTATTTCTGCCAGGGAACTTTCAATTATACCTACCCACATATTTTTAGAGAACTTCAAACCTTTTTGATAAATTTATATTGTGCATCTATATTACTACATTGCTTCTCAGAATATGCACATGTAGTGAGTATACTAGCAAAGTATTGCAACACATGGAATTACACCCAATTGCGTTTTCCCTACAACAATATCACTCTGAGACCGCTGTTCATTGAAGGATTTTGAAAAAATGGCTCACAAACTCATTCTATGTTGCCACCATATTTGGGATATAATGACTAACTGAGCATTCCCAACTGTCAAACACCCTCTAGTATTTATGTTTTAATTAATATACTTACCTATTCCTTATCTCATATTTCATACATAGGCAGCAAGTACGCTGGCAAAGGTTGTGGAATTGGTCTTTTCAACCACCAATTACAAATTATTTAAGGTTTATACAACCTTTTTAACTAATTCATTTTGTGCACCTGTTAATCGCGGTATGAGACCACATATCAGTAAGTTATTTTCCTAAGCATTGTCGTTCCTCCATTAATGTGTTGATGATTTTCTTTCATAGACATGAGAAAACGGAAAAAAATGTTGTTGACTCTATAAATATTTATTGTAGTTGCTAAATGTATTTACCTAAGAGTTTCAAAAACCTTTTTACAAATTGATCATATTCTTCTTCTTGGCATTCCATGAGACCACATTTTCGTGAGGGACCCTAGCAGTTAGTGTGCCCTGTTGTTGATTCCACATTTTGCAAGCACTTCAACCAAGAGTTTACATCTATAATATCTGATAAAAATTCCCAACTCGTGGGAATGCTTAAATTTGTTTATAACCTTTGAAACAAATCTAAATTATTCACATCCTGCTGTCAAAGCATCCCATACGGAACAGGTAGTGGAAACTGGTGAATGTGGAAAAATTGTCTATCTTCACCCTCGATTCCTCTATTCCAAACTCTTCCATCGTCCTTGGAAAAGAGGTGATGGAAAAGGTTGTTGATCCGACCATAAACCTGCTAATATAAGTTTCTTAAATGTCTCTAAAACCTTTGCATCAAATTTGTGGCGTGCCCTTCATTCATCTCTACATACTATGAGATGACATCCATTTTTGGGGCATTTAATATACCTTGTATATGCTTCCATATTTTAGATGCAATGTTTGTGATTTCATATTTCATAGGTTATCGTCTTACATCTACCAACTAAATTTACCTGAGAGCTTTTAATACAATAAAACAAAAACCTATCATCAATAAATACTATGCCCTGTCCATTCTTGGAAAATGTCCAAATGCTATTTCAAAATACCTCATTTTAGCATCCATCGCTCCAAATCCTACGAATTTTATCTCCCAGGGGATCACGTGACTTAGGGGATCTCTGCAAACAAAATTCCATGCCATATTTTAGCTTTTGCCAATGATGGCGATGAGGGTTGCAGACAGAGATTATGGGACTTGGCTGGATTCTATAGTCTGTAGACATATGATTAGTTCAAAAAACACATCTAGTTGCGAGTATTCTGCATTGAAATCCCCAAAATGCTTCTTTCATTTTTTTATTTTTTTTAATCAATAAGAGGTTGAAGCCGAAAGATTTCTATTAAAAATATTATGTTTTCAAATTTAACCCGTTAAAGGCAGAAGAATCTGCAAATAAAGTATCAGAGGTACCCAAAAGACTCAGCAACATTGCTCAAAACCTCCATGAACACCCAAGAACATCTGAAAATCCAACTTAAACTGAATTGTTAAAACTAAACTGAAAACTATAAGCTATAAAGACAAAAAAGGCAGATTAAGGAACATAGCACCATTGCTAGTCCGAGGCAGAGGTTGAGTCATTCTCCAAGCTAGTGGAGGAGTCATGTGTGTCCTCTTCCTCATTTTGAGAGCCAGAGATGTTCTCCTGATCAGCGAATTCTTCCTCTGAAGACTTTTGTTCAGTGTCATCCTCTTCCTCTTCGTTACCAGCATCCTCTTCATCGGCTGCATCCTCTTCTTCCTCATTCAAATCCACTGCTTCATTCTCAGCCTCTTCCATCTCGTCCTCCTCATCCTCAGCAGCATCCAAGGAGTCTTCACTCCCAAGCTCGTCCATTTTCTCATCATATCTGTAGTGGAATACCCAATCCAAATCTTCGTCTAGTCCATCTCTGTATGAGGAGTCCAATCCTTCTTCTATGCCCAAGAATTTGGTGAGAAATTTGAGCCCCTTCTTCATCATAGATAGCCTGGGCAGTTGATGTTCCCATTCCCATCCCCAAAGAATGAAGAAGCTCCTAGGTGGACCTCCATAAAAATTGTGTTTGGTGTTAACGCCCATCCCAGGAAAGGGGGAGCCTGCAGTCATGACTATTGGGAGTTCCCATGGAAAATAAGTGTTCAAATCTTCATCAATGCCCACAATGGCATTATGAAGGCCTAGGAGATACCCGCCATCAAAGAGGAGCTTGCAAATTTCCTCTGCCAAGTTTTTGTGGGCACCAGCTACTAGGATGCTGGCAAAAAAACCAGCAAATATATTTGAATTTACTCTGAATCTGTGATTAGTGAAAAGAAAATTGGTGCCCAAGATTTGCCTAACCGTGTATGTTACCAATCTTTGGTGGAATCTACAAACTTCCTTCAGTTTATTAGCATCAATAGGAGAATCAAAGGCTATCTGCTCCACGTTTGCATTTAGTTTAATGGGAGAGTCCATCTTAGCAGAGAAAGAAGAGAACTTGCAGAGTGAAATTACAGCTTAACTGCAAATAAATGAAACCCACATAACCCAATAGTTACTCCTCTACTGAGAAAAAAAACAGCCAGCTCAAAATTAAAACAAAAATTAGATATACACAATTACATTTATCTCATAATCTGTAGACATATGATTAGTTCAAACACATCTAGTTGCAAGTATTCTGCATTGAAATCCCCAAAATGCCTCTTTCATAATTTTTTTTTTTGATTGATAAGAAGCTGAAGTTGAAAGATTTCTATTAAAAATATTATGTTTTCAAAGTTAACATGTTAAAGGTAGAAGAATATGCAAATAAAGTATCAGAGGTACCCAAAAGATTGAGCAACATTGCTCAGAACCTCCATGAACACCCAAGAACATATGAAAATCCAACTTAAACTGAACTGTTAAAACTAAACTGAAAACTATAAGCTATAAAGACAAAAAGGCAGATTAAGGAACATAGCACCATTGCTAATCTGAGGCAGAGGTTGAGTCATTCTCCGAGCTAGTGGAGGAGGAGTCATGTGTGTCCTCTTCCTCATTTTGAGAGCCAGAGATGTTCTCTTGATCAGCGAATTCTTCCTCTGAAGACTTTTGTTTAGTGTCATCCTCTTCCTCTTCGTCAGTGGCATCCTCTTCGTCGGCTACATCCTCTTCTTCCTCATCTGAATCCACTGCTTCATTCTCAGCCTCTTCCATCTTGTCCTCCTCATCCTCGGCAGCATCCAAGGAGTTTTCACTCCCAAGCCCATCCATTTTCTCATCATATCTATATTGGAATACCCAATCCAAATCTTCGTCAAGTCCATCTCTGTATGAGGAGTCCAATCCTTCTTTTATGCCCAAGAATTTGGTGAGAAATTTGATCCCCTTCTTCATCATAGATAGCCTGAGCGGTTGATGTTCCCATTCCCATCCCCAAAGAATGAAGAAGCTCCTAGGTGGACCTCCATAAAAATTGTGTTTGGTGTTAACGCCCATCCCAAGAAAGGGGGAGCCTGCAGTCATGACTATTGGGAGGTCCCATGGAAAATAAGTGTTCAAATCTTCATCAATGCCCGCAATGGCATTACGAAGGCCTAGGAGATACCTACCATCAAAGAGGAGCTCGCAAATTTCCTTTGCCAAGTTTTTGTGGGCACTAGCTACTAGGATGCTGGCCAAAAAACTAGCAAATATATCTGAATAAATACTCTGAATCTGTGATTAGTGAAAAGAAAATTGGTGCCCAGGATTTGCCTAACCGTGTATGTTACCAATCTTTAGTGGAATCTGCAAACTTCCTTTAGTTTATTAGCATCAATAGGAGAATCAAAGGCTATTTGCTCCACGTTTGCATTCAGTTTAATGGGAGAGTCCATCTTAGCAGAGAAAGAAGAGAACTTGCAAAGTGAAATTACAGCTTGATTACAAATAAATGAAACCCACATAACCCAATAGTTACTCCTCTACTGAGAAAAAAAACAGCCAGCTCAAAATTAAAACAAAAATTAGATATACACAATTAAATTTATCTCATAATCTGTAGACATATGATTAGTTCAAACACATCTAGTTGCGAGTATTCTGCATTGAAATCCCCAAAATGCCTCTTTCATAATTTTTTTTTTTGATCGATAAGGAGCCGAAGTTGAAAGATTTCTATTAAAAATATTATGTTTTCAAAGTTAACACGTTAAAGGTAGAGGAATTTGCAAATAAAGTATCAGAGGTACCCAAAAGACTGAGCAACATTTCTCAGAACCTCCATGAACACCCAAGAACATATGAAAATCCAACTTAAACTGAACTGTTAAAACTAAACTGAAAACTATAAGCTATAAAGACAAAAAAGGCAAATTAAGGAACATAGCACCATTGCTAATCCAAGGCAGAGGTTGAGTCATTCTCCAAGCTAGTGGAGGAGGAGTAATGTGTGTCCTCTTCCTCATTTTGAGAGCCACAGATGTTCTCCTAATCAGCGAATTCTTCCTCTGAAGACTTTTGTTCAGCGTCATCCTCTTCCTCTTTTTCAGCAGCATCATCTTTGTCGACCGCATCCTCTTCTTCCTCATCTGAATCCACCGCTTCATTCTCAGCCTCTTCCATCTTGTCCTCCTCATCCTTAGCAGCATCCTTCATAAATTTAATTGTGTATATCGTTCAACGAATCATTCCATGAGATGATTTATTGATGAAGCACTTTAAAACAATCAACTTGCCCTTTCAGCATCATTGAGTGGCACCAAATCTCGCTCACATAGGAAACAAGAAGGTTATTGCATTTGTCTTCACTCCTACCAACATGCATTTGGCTTGCATTTCTAAAACTTTTCAAAAAATCCATTTGTTCCTACAGTCTCATAGTTGATTCAATAGAACCATTTTGTGTTTTTTCTGCTCCCATTACCAATATTTTACAAATGTGAATGCCAAGGCATTTCCAACTACATAGTTTAATAGTTATCCCATGTGTGCTTTAATGGACCACCATTTCTACTCTATGGCCTCCATTCTTAGAGTGTTTCTATGCTTATTGATAGAGCCTAAATTTGAGCTTGGCAAAATTTGATTTATCCTTGTGGAATTTGGCTATTTCTTGTTGTTCTTCTATTAGGGTTTAGGGTTTTGGTTCAATAGCAAAAAAAAATAGTAAACCCCAGGTTGTTCTAATATGTCATTAACTTTTTGGGTTCATAAGGCTGAAGGCATTTTTCGTTAAAAGGGGGACCATTTTTTTAAACTCTATTGCCATTACAGATTAAGTGTCAACCTTTTAATTTTTTCATGTCTCAAGTTGTGATTTTCCTAAGTTTCACTCTGTAACTCTTCCTATTTGTTTTACTAAGTTATGGGTTAATTGTTCATGTTCGACATGACCCTTTGACGCAGACCAAAGGCAGGGAGGGCCCAATTAAGGACAATCCTAGCCTTGCAGCTTCAAAACAACATAGCGGAATAACACAACACAATAATTGTTTCCAATCAAATTTCCATTAACATGCCCGGCTGTAAGGCCTTCCGAGTTAGGGCCAATTACAATTAGAAAAAATTCTGCAAGATCTTCAAGATCCAATACAACTCTAGCTAGTTCAACCTTGAAAACTATCAGCAACTGATGGAAACCCTAAGGCAGATCTAAACTTGAGCTCGCAAGCCTCCAAGCAATCTCTTTGTCTCCAAGTATGCCACCACTAGCTCTGCTATTACAAACTATCAAATAACAATCTGATATGCAAGATCACGCAGGATCTTTTCCACAACTTTGCTAATCTGCTACCCTCAGATCTACTTTCATTATCCTCCAAGTCATGTCCCTAAAACATCTACCCAAACACCCCTTAAATACTAATCATCAGCCACAAGTCGGTTGGATGAAACCCTTAACTCCTAGAAACAAAATTAAATGCCATACAAGTCGGCTCAAAATAGCCTTACAAACATTTAATTCAACATGTCGGCATGTAACAACAACTACCAACAATAAATGCATCAAGTCGACCCAACAAATGACACAAACCTCCAATCAGTAAACTAGAATTACCAAGCGCCAAAGAAACAACCGGGCACCAGTGAAACAACCGACCACACTAAACAACACCGAGCAACGTAGGCATTACCGAGCACCAGAGGTTCCACTGAGTCCCTTCAGTGACCGAGCTTCCTTCAATAACTGAGACCATCAGTTAAGGTTGCAACTGAGTAACACCGACCAAATAACAAACCACCAAGCAGATTCACCGAAGACCAAGAATGCCCCTGCATCAGACACCCCAGGTTCGAAAAGATGTTCATATGTGAGAAGAACATCTTCCAGGATTTAGCACATAAATGAGTATGTGCAGGATCATGGTATGCCAAACTAGGCCCTTAAGTGGCAATGAAAATTCAGAAAATCAAGTTTAGGCAAATTGACATAAAAATTTGAACAAGTTATAAATATTATATCAAAAATATGTAATAAGAGAATTTGTAGAAAATTAAATTTAGTTTCTAAGATACTAGGCCTTTTTTGAAAAAAATTTATTCTATATGTTGAAAATTTTAAATTTCAATGTATTAGTACAAAAATTTCAGGATAAAAATAAGAAATAGGTGTATGTCTGACCACCTTAAACACAATCAAATGATAATTTTTTTTTACAAGATTCTAGATATAAGCAGTAGACTCATGTCCAGATGTGACACATAATTTTTTGTAATTTTTTTCCAAGTAAATAATTAATTATTATTTTTCTTCTACAACTTTTTTAGAATACAAAAACTCTTGTGTCTGACCACGTTAACTTAGTCTAAAATTTATCAAATTGATTTTATTTTTTCTTGTAGTAGGAAAATCATAGAATGTGACACATGTTTTGGATTTAAAAAATGTTATACAGTTTGAAAGTTATAGTTGTTTTTCAATAAGTCTATCAATCAAGACTAGAAAGATAACAAGTAGGTGTATGTTTGACCACATTAAGGAAAATCAAATGATAATATTTTTTTATAAGATTCTAGATAAAAGTAGTAGACTCATGTCCAGATGTGATGTATATTTGTTTGTATTTTTTTTCTAAGTAAATAATTAATTATGATTTTTCTACTACAAATTTTCTTGAATATAAAAACTCTCGTGTCTGACCACCTTAACTTAGTCTAAACTTTATCAAATTGAAAGAATTGTTTATTATTATTGTATTAGGTGAAGCATAGAATGTGATGTATATTTCAGATTTCAAAAATGTTATACTGTTTGAAAGTTATAGTTATTTTTCAAAGAGTCTATCAATCAGGACTTCTTTTTCACATTCTTTTTGGCATACCATGATCCTGCACATACTCAAATCCCGAACTGGTTCTTCATATACAAGTCCTCCATCTTCTCACTTGCATACTCTTCCACTTTAACTTCATTTATCTTTTCAAGTCTTTTCTTGACAGCACACAAGTCTATTCTCCAAACTTATCATTCATTTTCTCAGGATCCACCAACTCAACTCGGCTACCGATACTCAGGCTTCTCTTACCGAGCGTTGTATCCAGCAAAGGCATCGGGGAAAACTTCTTGTCATCCTTCTCAACAATAAACACATTCTTCACACAGTCATACATAGCTTTGCAATCAAATTGCCAAGGTCTACCGAGCAATATATGACAACTATTCATCTCCACAATGTCACATAACACAAGATCCTTATATTGGCCAATCTGAACATCAATAAAGCATTGTTCTCTAACTTCCAGAGCATGATCATCTTGCAACCAGCCAATCCTATAAGGACAAGGATGCTTCATTGTATTCAAACCAAATCTCTGAACCATGTCCTCAGCAACAAGGTTATCAGTACTACCACTATCAACAATTACATCACAGAGTTTACCTCCAGACTTGCATCGGCTCCTAAACAAGTTACTCCTCTGACAAGGATCCTCCTTTGTACAAAGCAATGTTCGCCGAAGCAGCAAGTTCTCAGATTCAGGCTCATTCTGAATGTTCTCGTTCACCACAGCAGTTTGTCGGTCACCAAGCTTTTTATGTGTACACTCAAAAGAACGGTATCCTTCCTCTCCATAGTTATAGCAAGTACCCTTAAAGATAACTCTACATGTCTTCTTCTTCGGTTCCACAGGTTTCTATTCATCTTCTGCATCAGTCGGTTTATCCTTCACCGAGTGATCAATCTTCTCCTTCCTTCGGGTTTCCTTTTCAACTTATCTTCTGCCTTCAGAGCATACTGATAAGCATCTTCAACAGAATCAATCTTCAGCATACCAAGCTCATCCTAAATATTTAATCTCAGACCATTCACATACCGAGCTACCTTTTCCTTACCAAGTTCTCTGTGTCCACACCGAATAGTAAGTTTGTAGAACTCCTCAGTATAATCTTCAACAGACAAATCCTTCTGCTTTAGATTCTGCAACTTCTTAAACAAGTCAAGCTCACAATCAACAGGTATGAACTTAACTTTCAACTTAGTCACCATCATCCTCCACCAATTGATCTTCATTTCACCTTCATCTTCTCTATCTCTTTGTAAATCTTTCCACCAAAGAGTAGCATGTCCTTTCAACTTAGTCTGTGCCAATCTCACCCGAAGAGGATCTTCAATTTCTTCTAGCTCAAAGAAATCTTCAAGTTCACCAATCCAATCAATCAAGTTGTCGGGTTTCAAGGTACCAGAGAAAGTAGAAACTTCCATTCGGTAACTATTTCTTAATCGAGCTCTAGATCTATGCAACTGAGCAGTTTTGTCTTCACCATATATGTCCCTCTGGTCATCACGACTAGATCCAATAGCTTCAAATTCTTCAACAGCTTCTTCATAACCATCCTCAGTACCAACATTCTGAGGTACACTAGTAATAGCTCTCATGATCTCAGCGACCATGTCATTCTTCATCAATTCCATCTCAAATCCGAAATTTGATTTCACCTTCTCTATAATCCTAGATTCCACAGTATCACAGAGATCAGCAATTACTCTACGGTCCAATCTTCTCGGAGGCATCCTTAAAGATAAGAAAAACCCTCTGCAAAAAACCCTACACCGACCACCTTGTGACAATCTCCAAGTTGTAAGCAAGTTAGATCGCAATCTACCACCTTGTAAACAACTAGGGCAAGACTCACAAGTTCAGTGCCATGGATCTGCAACTCAGATCATACGATCTCTTTACCAACAAGATTAACTTCGCAAGATCAGCCTTGCTAGGTCAACCTTCACTCCACAAGATCAACTCTACTTTGATACCACCTGACGTAGACCAAGGGGGGGAGGGCCCAATTAAGGACAATCCTAGCCTTGCAGCTTCAGAACAACACAGCAAAATAACACAACACAACAATTGTTTCCAATCAAATTTCCATTATCATGCTTGATTGTAAGGCCTTCTGGGTTAGGGCTAATTACAATCAGAAAAAATTCTACAAGATCTTCAAGATCCAATACAACTCTAGCTAGTTCAGCCTTGAAAACTATCAGCAATTGATGGAAACCCTAAGGAAGATCTAAACTTGAGCTCACAAGCCTCCAAGCAATCTCCTTGTCTCCAAGTATACCACCACTAGCTCTACTATTACAAATTATCAGATAACAATCTAATCTGCAAGATCACGCAGGATCTTTTCCACAACTTCACTAATCTGCTAACCTCAGATCTACTTTCATGATCCTCCAAGTCATGTCCCTAAAACATCTACCCAAACACCCCTTAAATACTAATCATCAGCCACAAGTCGGCTGGATGAAACCCTTAACTCCTACAAACAAATATTAAATGCCATAAAAGTCGGCTCAAAATAGCCTTACAAACATTTAATTCAACATGTCGACCTGTAACAATAGCTACCAACAATAAATGCACCAAGTCGGCCCAACAAATGACACAGAACTCCAGTCGGTAAAGTAGAACTACCGAGTGCCAGAGAAATAATCGAGCACCAGTGAAACAACCGACCACGCTAAGAAACACCGAGCAACGTAGGCATTCCCAAGCACCAGTTCCACCGAGCACCAAAGGTTCCACCAAGTCCCTTCAATGACCGAGCTTTCTTCAATAACCAAGACCATCGATTAAGGCTGCAACCAAGTAACACCGGCCAAATAACAAACCACCATCCAGATTCACTAAGGACCAAGAATGCCCCTGCATCACCCTTTACTGTTCAAGTGGTGGGCTACATGTATTTTTGTCATTCGCCTTGCAATCCCGTGATGATGCCACAATTTGGACCCAGTTGATCACAGTATGGCAAGGATTTTCCATCTGTCACATGTTCATTGATCGACGGTTTACATTGATATTTTATGTTATGTTCGATGTTCCTTTTGGTTAAAGGTTGGATTACTAATATGTCAATCTTTCATCATGTGTTAAATTTCAATGAAGATATTTTATTCTATCCTAAAAGGTGCTTGAAGGATACTCTATGTTAGCACATTTCTAGAGCATAAAGTTCTACAAAGATCAATAGTCTGTGTGACCCCGTGATCAAACTTGCTCAACAATTATTTGGTGTGGGATTACAAGAACCTGGGCTAGTGCATGACTGAGAATGTGGGATCGAGGTGTGTGCTAGCTGGCGACAGATGGAGGTTATTGATTGGTCAAATTTAATGACAAGTTTTTCCATGTTGAAGTTGTTGACTATGTTAAGGTTAAAATATTTGCAACTTAAGTGCTAATATTTTAGCACATGGGAAAAATCAATGAAAATGTTTTGATCCAATAAAAAAGGTGATCGATCTTTATTTCATAAGGATGATTTTATGTTGTGAGTGATGCTTAAAGAAAGGAAGGGATCGATGATTCTCGTGACCCCGTAATCAAAATTAATCGATCTTTATTTAGCATGGGATCACAAGATCTTGCCACATGTTTGTGGTTGGCCAGTGTCGATGATGGATGATGATGATGAGGTGATGACTTGGGTGTTTATGTTTGATGATTTATCATCCCATGTTCCACATCAGAGGTCAATATTCAAATGGACCAGTGATTTTCATTTGATTTTCTAGTAGGGAAACGATCGACAACCTGATCGCACATTATTTTAACATGAGTTACTTTATGCAGTCGAAGGCATTTTAGACCAATTGAAGTGTGCGGGTTAAAGGATAGTGATTGAGAATTATAATGGAGGCTATTCATCATGCTATCACAAGATTTAAAAAGTGTTACAAAGAAGAGATTCAAGAGTAAGTATATAGATGTTAAGGGGCATTCATTTATGGACGTTTGATATGATATGCACAAGAATCAAAGGGTCACTTCTTACAACCAGAAAATTCAAAGGATCTTCAAGTTTATAGGGGGTTGACATCAATATTTGATACTGTAAAGGCATAGATATGAAGGATATTGTTACACGCAAACAAATTTTTTGGTGTTCAAGGAGTATAGTCATGTGAATTTCTAGGGGGTATAGAAATTAGAAGTTATAAGTACTTCCCAGTAGACTTCATTATCCAAGAATTAGCAAAAATGGATGTTCTAGAGAGGGTAGATGATTTTAGGAACATAGTCAAATTTATTAAGATACAGTTTTAGGAGGTTTATTGGGATACAAGGATGAGTCAAGTGCATCATAGGCAAAGGTCTATTTAAATGGAGAGTAATAGCCAAAGGGATATTTAAAGCTAAATGAAGTAGTAGACTCAATATCCACAAGGCTAACACTCTCATACTTATTGATGGTGGTGTTACAAAGAGGTGTAGAATGAAGAAGAGGTTGATGAGACCTCATAATAATACATTTTCTAGTAGGAATAGGTTTTAGAACCCTCCAGAGGAAGAAGTGGGGTTGTTGAGAATCTTGCATTATTGTAATCTCTATAGAAATGCTAATAAAGATCGGTTTGTAGAGCTCCCTAAAATCCTTGACATGAGTCAACTCTGCAAATACAAGAGCCCATCTAGGGCATAATACTGGCACCGTTCATGACTTTTCATTTTTCTTGCCCAAGTATGAGAGCTTGAAAATTTATGCTTAGGAGATGATTGTACTTCTAGCTTTTATAATTGGTCAAGAAAATGTCTCATATGGTGTTCTTTTGCAGCACATCTCCCTTGTAAGGTTCTCCTCATATTGCCTTCTTTCTGCATCCAACTTTTTCTTCCTCTTAATGTCATCTATCTATTTTTTGAAGTCTTGAAATATACTCTTGATCTCACTAGTTTCTATATAATCAAGGGTTCATTGATAGATTGAGAAAGGGTGGGTGGGTGGAAAGCATATTGAACATGTTAATCATTCACTCTTGAAAATAAATTTGGATCTAGAAATCAACTACTAGTTCAGTTTGATATAGGTAAAATGAGGGTATAGGAGAAAAGTTCTCATAATATAGAGGGAAATAGGGTGTATTTTCATGAAATGTAGACATGTTAAATCATTCATAAAATCTACAAACTCATGGAAATCTCAAAATAAGGACAAATCAAATTTAACCTTTGTACATATCAGCACTCTATCAGCTTCAAACTAGTAGATTTGAACTTGGAGTTATCAAGTGTGATATTTTCTTGTCTCCAAAGGATGAAATCATTGATATCCACACCAAATACCAACAATGTGTGGACACATTTTGGAGTAGAATACTCTAAAGAGTACCATCAAGCGTGCCAAAAATTGTTGTCACGAAGGATTGTACCTTGATGCTAGGCTGGGAGTTCAACAATCCCACAAAACATATAAACACCTTCATGCATGTGTATTTTTCATAACAAAGGCGAACCTCAAGATTATGGGTTGGTTCCCTTATGATGCCTCCTAAAGTTATTGGAATTTTCTTGGGAAAAGGGTAGGGATTGTGCTCTTAAATAAAAAATATAAGATGATAGGAGGTGATGCACCAAACATTCTAAGATCTACTTATTTTTAAAATTCATAATGTATTTCAATAAATAGGCCCTAGTCTTTCACAACTCAACTAAGCATGTAATACATCAGTTCTTCATGCGAAATGACTAATTTTAGAGCTTTCTTGAAGGAAACCAACTTATTTTCACAACTCCAAGCTACCAAATCAGCTAACACAATCTACAACGTGCATTAATCATACATCTTCTTGCATCAATACTACTTGAATGAGACAAAATCAAAGGATTTTAAGAATGAAACACATCAACGTCATCAAGTCATTCATTCATTATAGCAAAAGAAGTATCAAGATGGATAATTTATACTTTATTCATTGAAAATAAAGGAATCTGCTATTACAAGTGAGAAATTTTGAGTTCTTTTATCCATTCCTCTTTCCATAGAAAAGGCATTACCATTGTAACTCAAAATTTCTCACTTGTAATAGGAGATTCCTTTATTTTAAATGAAGAAAGTGTTAGGAATGAATGTTGAATATGTCCTATGGGGGAGTATTTGGAGTCATTATGTAGCAGTTGTATGTTGTATTCATGATTGTGATTGTCATTGATGTCAACACAGTGATCTACTGGAGATTAGTAGAGAAGCAGACAATGTTTGAATTAGCGCACGTGAAGTATTGCATATCAAGCTATGTGAAGTTGAGGATTTATTCTATATTGTGTCCTGAGATTATGGTCAAGAGAGTGTATGGAAATTCAATTATTCATAATAGTTATGTGTAATTTAGTGGAAGTAGTATCCAGGCAGTGTTCTTGAGAAGTGGCTTGTGGTGACGGATTATATCTCCTAACCGGGATAGAATCTAGGCATGCGAAGTTATACAGTTGATAAAGACATTTTTGTGGTGACCTGGATGAGACAGCATGGTTAGAGGTCGCACATGTGAAGATTTATTTTGTTTTGAAGCTGATAGTTTTATGTAATTATAGAATATTGTGTAACGTGTGAAGGTTTATATTTCGTAATTGGTTAAGCCTTGTTGGCCGACTCATTTGTAATTATTTGAGTGTGGTATAAAGGAAGGATTATTTTCCTTGATTGATATAGGAATGTGGAATAAAGTTGATGTTGATATTGTAAGAGGATATGCGAATTGCAAAGATCTGGGATTGAGATATGGTGAAGCAGTTGGTGCGGTTTGGCATAGGTAGAGGAGCAAAGATAAGTTGTTGAGATCAGTAATTTTTGGTATTATTCTATTCGGATAATACAGAGATCAATTGGACAGTGTGTTCAGTGATCTTGCCCTTGAAGTTGTTTGGATAGTGGGTCCTTCTGTCTTCCATAACTCTTAACCGGGTTAGAATCTTTTAACAAGGATTCAAAGTCTCCTAATAGGGACTCATATGTACTTAATGTATTTCATAAGGCTCCTAACAGAGTCCATCCTCTCACAAATAATTTTCATATTAGTACTGTTCAGGTCTAGAATTGTTACCTCATCAGGCACTAAGGCAAAAACAATAATTCTAGCTGACAATGGAAACCTCTCCTAGTTGTGGGTAGACTATGATTAGAGAGGAATCTTCGGGTTTTAGGCCGGTTCCTATAAAAATGTTAGCTATCACTTTCTAAACCTGAAAAACTTGTTGGGAAAAGGAAATAGAAAACTTAAAACTTAGAAAATAGGGGTGATACACCAATGAATTACTCAAAAACCTGTAAAGGAAGTATCAATTCCAGACCTCACTCACATAATGAAATTCAGTCAATTTGGATTCACTGCTCAACATATAGGTTAATGGATTCAAACTATTAGGGATAAACCATGAATAATTCAAAAATTTAACAAACATACATTTCTCAAGTAAGGCTTGATATATTAGATTATTAATTAGGAAGGAATAATATGTCATTCACTTCCAGATTTAAAATCAGAATTGCAACACTTACAAGAGAAGATGAATAGGAATTGAAGATCTGAACACAAAATATGAGCTGTAAAATCTGGTATATTTCCTCAAAAAATCTCTGCAAAATGGCTACAAAATGGACTCTTAAGCTTTTAGGAACAAAATAGTTCACTATATGCTCTCTTTTCCACACTTGTGCCCCTGGAAAAAGTCTATCTCCCTTCCTTAAGAGAGCTCAGAAACCCTAATCCAGGAATCCAATGCCCCTGCAAAATGCCCTAATTTGGCCATAATTTTTGCCAAAAATTTAGCCTCTTCAATAAATTTGGCTCAAAATAAGGAATTTAAAATCCCCTTTACAATATAATGCCAAAATTATTAAAAAGAAATTAATATCAAAAATTGAATATTAATCATCCTATCCTTCTTTCTAATTTAATCCCTAACTTAGACAAAACTAAGCATAAGTTATAGCAAAGTGGGGAGTCGACAAAACTTCCACCCACTTGCTATACATGATATGAGGGATGTACTTAGAAAGGAAAGGTGGTATTTGTTGATGTTTTCGAAGTGCAACACCTGGCACTGTTCTCTACAGCTGCATTGAAAGCTATGTCACTTTCAACTCTCCTTGCGGACTCCAAATCTCATTTGATTTTATTTGGGCATTTTGTTTGTGCTTCATTTGCAAAAAATGAGGGTCGAAACCCTAGCTTGCTGGAGAGATGCATTCTAAACTGTTGCTTGACTTTGTGCTTACTGGAGATTTTGGTTTCAACTTTGCTTGAATGTTGATCTTACTAGTGCTGGAAAATATGAGGAAACCCTCTGTTATCTTTGCTGTTGTTGTCGAAACTCAGATTTTGCAAAAAAATTTGTAAGTTCACTTACGAACTCTCTGTTATTTCAGCAATAATTGTTTAAGAGTTCTGAAGAATGAATGCATTCCCTTTTTTAAGTTCTATCTCAGACATTTACTGTTGGTTTGGGATTTGAAACTCACGGTTTGTAGCATATAGTCTCAATCTCGATAGCTTGAACTCGCTGTACTCATCGTATCATTTTCAAAAGTATATACTCATAGTTCTCTGCAAAGATGATTCATGGCTTAGTGGGTCTAAACCCTCTGTTATCCTTTAATTTGTACATACGTTGTCCTCTTGCTGATTCAATGCCCATTTTTATTGGCGGATCTCTGCAAGAAATACTCATAGTTCTCTGCAAAAACGTGGCATTCTATTCTTTTGTAAAAGATATTTTATTGTTTATCCACAAAAGACGCACTGCTGTTTACATTGATGCACTTTCGGTTTATCTTTAGCAAATAGCTTTAGACTAAAAATGTGCCTCCATGTCGATATCAGATTTTTAACTGTCTTTTGCAAAAAAGATGCACCGTTTGTAATATGGGAAATATACTCTCAGTTAGGAGTTTGAAACCCTCTATTTGCACTAAGAATGCCCTCTTTTCTTCACAAATAGTTCACTGTTTGTTTTCATCTGGACTTGCACATATAGATTTCAAAATATGAATTCATTTGTTGCTTACATGATGCTGAAAAAGTGAACTTTATGTTGAACTTCAAACTGATAGTGCAGATTTGTATCTGAGACTCTCAGTTAAAGCGAGGGTTTAAACTTCCTTGCAGTAACTATGAGCTTTTACAGCCACTATTTGTAGATAAACCCATGGTTTCATCAAAACTTCTTGTTATTATTTTTTACCTTTTGATAATGCACTATTCCATGCCGATTTGGATGCTCGACTGCTGGTTCTGAATAAACATTATCCCTTTGGCAAAAAATTAATCACGGTTTTAGCAAGCACCTGTTGTCGACAGTCTCTGTTTCTGGGTTTTGTTGTGCAATACTTTGACTTCACCAGTCTATACTTGCAGATCTTACTTGTTATTACTCTTCAGCTGTTCTTTGCCTGGCATAAACAATTGTATTGAAGAATCTGAAAATACTTCTCTTAAAGGAGAAACATGTTGTCAATATCATATGCACTATTTGTAACAGCAAACATCACTGCTTCAAACATGTATTTGCAGTCTATTTATTTGCAAAAGTGATCATTATTTGTTTGCAAAAACCAACCCCAAGGCACTGAACTTAATTTTGTACTTACGGTTTTAAACAAAACTCTCTGTTTATTATCACAGTGCTAATTGATCCTTCACTGTTTACTTCACTTTTCAATATACATACTGTTTCAGCTTTATTATTCCAGCTTCAGCATAACATTTTACTCACTGCTGCTGAAAAGATGTAACATAATAAGTACCATGTCAGTTTTATTGCAACCACAAGCTTTTACTGCATATGAACTTGAGTTCAAATTCCAAAAATTGATCAACATTTCAGCATTATAAGTCTGATAAAAATCTTATGAAAAACTCTGAATATGAACAAGTTTTCCATTCTCTAATAAATCTTGCAAGATGTAATAATTCAGTTGACATAACCAGCATTTGTTATAGTTCCTGTAGCTCTGTTTACCATATACATATTTCCTTTTGATGCTGAATTTGTAATTTGACATGTGAAGCACAACAAGATATAAATGTTTTCTTATTTGTTAATGAAGTTCGAGCACGAGCTCGTGACACTCAAAAATGACAGAATGTTAATGACTGAGGTTCGAACACGGGTTCGTGACACCCAGTCATAACATACTGTAAACACTTAAATCATGATATTATCTTGAAGCACTGTTTAAAATATTCAGCATTAAATCATTTTGAAAGTTTGAAAATGTACTCTGTAATCAGCATGAAATCAACATCTTTTTTTTGATGAAGCAATTTGATTCTTTGAAGATCAGCAACCTAGAACTTCCTGTAGCAACTTGGCACGGGAAACTGGCTTGTTCTGCATCTTGAAAAATGATTGAAAATGTGAACCAGTCAGCTGTTATCTACAAAACAACTTGTTAATTTTCAAGTAATATCAATATGAAACATATTCTGAAAAAGGTTTCTCAGTTTGGAAACATACTAAGTCCCTTTCATTCAAATTCATGACTGATCAAAAGAAAACATACACCATAATAGGTATTAGAAGCGAAAGGTTTCATGTTTCAAAAACACGTCCCTTTAACACTACCTTATAGTGAGTGCTGGTTTATGTTTTCTTGTTACATTTATTATTTCAGATTGATATGCAGATAAAAATAGATTGCTGATGTATGTAATTTGCTTCTCTTGCATTGCTTAGATCCAACAGGATCTAACCATTGTTTTCTTCCCTTTTTTCAGATGATGCTTGCCCTAAGGACCTGAATGTTGATGGAGACTCGGGAGGGACCTAGATGCAGATGTAGACCTGACAAAAACCAACAGAACCAAAATGCAAACACAAGGCAATGCATGGGACCCCTATTCCATACCTCAGTTTTCTATCTTAATTTGCAATGTACTCTGTTTATTGAAACATGAAATATGAATCAAAGGACATTTGTACTACATTCTTATGAATGCACAATGTAATGATCATTTATGAAATTCTGAATTTGTAATAGCTTGATCAATACTTAGAGTACATTTATGAAAATCTGAAAATGAATGTAATAAGTGAATGCAAACCATCAAAACCTATAAGGTAGTGTTAGATAGAAAACTGAAATATGCAAATTTCTCTACTAGTGCCTATTATGTTATATGTTTTATTTTGGGTAACAAGTACATCTTTTGTCGGCATCATTCCCACCGGGGTTTACTCTCCGATCAAGAGGTTCCCTAATCAACATATATTATGTTATTGTGTTGTTGTGTATGTTTATATTTCTATGGTTGTTGCTTATATTGATTACATGGTTGAAATCTGATAATGGTGGTAAAAGTTGTTATTATCTGATAACTAATTCATCCCCCCCCCCTCTCAGTTATCTTGGTGGACTTTACTTTCTAACAATTGGTATCAGAGAGGAAGGTCCTTGAAGGAAAAGTTTAACAACTTAAGGAGATCTACAGTGACTCATTTCAGGAAGGAAAGCACTAAGTTTGATGGAATAAACTATGACAATTGGAAAGAAAATATGAAGACACATTTTCTATGTTTAGGACCAAGATATTGGTTAATCACAAATAATGAGAAGTCTATCATTGAAGAAGACAAAATTGAAGAATGTACTGATACAAAGAGAAATCTATTCATGTGTAACATACTTGCTAGAGAAGCACTCTTGTTAGCACTTCTAGATAATGAATACAGTTAGGTAAAAACACTAAGCACATCTCATGAAATTTGGTTAGCTTTACAATTTACTTTTGAAGGTGATGTACATGCAAAGGGAGTCGGATTACAGAGTTGGATATGTTCATTTGAAGATATAAAAATGATGGAAGATGAATCTATTAGAAGTTACATTGGTAGGATATTATAGATTGTTGTAGGTATCAAAGCTTGTGAAGGAAAAAAGACTGAGGATGAAGAGATATGGAAGATCTTAAAGACATTGACCCATGTATTTAAGTAGACATCGCAGATGATTGAACAAGTTATACCTTGTAATAAGAAGTTTACAAGAGAAACTCTTCTTGGAAGATTAGAAGCAACATAGACAGGCTTGAGACAGTTAGGAGATCTACCTAGAATTGATACAGTATTCAGCACACTTAGTGTTCGCCCTAGTTTGTCAAAAAGTACTAGTGTTAGTGGAGATTATGCTAGTTGCAGTAGATCTAAGACTGAAGAAGATAGCAAGATTGAGGAAGGAATTGCCTTGCTTGTGAAAAGAGAACCTGAAGGTAAGAAAATCTTTAAATGTTGGACTTGTCAAGAATATGGTCATTGCATCTAAATACCCTAAGAGAGTAAAGAAATATAAGAAGAACTTTAAACCTAGAAGATCTAAAGAATGTTACTATGCTAATGATGAAGAATTTGAGGCTAGTATTGAGAAATTCTTGAGTGAAAGTGATAATGATAATGATGATATAGGATTTGTAGCAATAAAAGAAGAAAACTCTAAAAGTGATGTTAGAGAAGAAAAAGCTTTAGTTTCCCAAGTAGAAAAGAAAACTGATTGGATCATAGACAATGGTTGTTCACATCATATGAGTGGAGATATGAAGAAATTTATAAATTTTAACAACTATGATGGAGGAATTGTTAGCGTTGGAAACAATGCACCTTGCTTGATAAAAGGAATAGGATCTATTACTCTTGATGGAAAGACTAATACTGATGATGTTTATTTTGTGGATGGATTGAAACATAATCTTTTGAGTGCTGGACAATTAGTTGATAAGGGATATCAAGTTTGGTTTACTGAGAAAACTTGTGTGATCAAGGATAAAGATGGTAATTTGATTGACACTAGATCAAGAACCAGAGGTAATGTATTTCAGTTGAATCCTGCTGAGATGACATGTTTGATTACTAAAATTGATGACAGTTAGTTATGGCATAGAAGGTTTTGTCACATAAACTTTGATAACATTGTGAAAGTAAGTACTACATTTGCAGTGAGAGATTTGCCTAAGATTATGAAACCTACTAACATGATTTGCAAAGAATGTGTTATGGCTAAGCAGAAGAGAAGTTCATTTCCTAGTAAGAAGCTCACAACAACAGAAAAGTTGGAAATTGTTCATACAGATTTGAGTGGTCCCACAAGGACTAGAGGATTCTATGGTGAAATGCATTTTATGATTCTTGTTGATGACTATACTATAATGTTGTGAATTGCATTTCTTAAAGAAAAATCTGAAGCATTTGACAAATTTAAATTGATTAAGAACAAAGTTGAGAATGAATCTATAATGAAGATTAAATGTTTAAGGTCTGATAGAGGTGGAGAATTTACTTTGAAGGAATTTAATACTTTTTGTGAAGTGAATGGTATTAAGAGACAACTTTCAACTCCTAGAACACCTGAACAAAATGGTATTGCAGAAAGAAGGAACAAATCAGTAACTGAAGTAGAAAGAGCTATGTTATTAAAAATGATTTGGCGAAGACATTCTGAAGAGAAGCAGTGAACGCAGTAGTATATACAATGAACAGAGTGCAAATCAGAGAAGACACAAACAAGACACCTTATGAATTATGGTTTGGACATGCACCATCAGTTAAGTACTTCAAAATTTTTGGTAAGTGTTATATTAAGAGAGATGATGACATTGGTAAGTTTGATCCTAGAAGTGATGAAGGTATATTTCTTGGTTATTCATTGAAAATAAAAGCTTACAAATATTTCAATAAAAGAACTAAGACTATTGTTGAGAGCGCAAATATTAAAATTGATGAGAAGTTCAAAATTTAGGAAAGAATGCTTGATTATGGATCAGATGAAGAAGTTCGTCCTAGAATTGATTAAGAAAATTTTGAATTATTTTATGAAACTGATAGTGATTTGAAGAATGAGAGTTACATTGAGGAGATAAGAGAAGAACCTAGAGCAGAACATGGAATTGAAGCAAGAACTGAGATAGTGACACCTAATAAGAATCTAGCAAGAAATCACCCTGTTGATCATATTATTGGCAGCATAGAAAAATGAGTTATGAAAAGGAATAAGGAACAAGGAACAAGAAGAACTATGCTTGATTTCTCAAATTGAACCTAAATCTACTGATGAAGCTTGTAAAGATGAAAATTGGATTAAAGAAATGAAGGAAGAACTAGATCAAATTGACAAGAACAAGACTTGGAATTTGGTCCCAAGACCTAAAGATAAAAATGTTATAGGAACTAAATGGGTATTCGGGAACAAGATGAATGAACAAGGAGAAGTTTTAAGGAACAAAGAAAGATTAGTATGTAAAGGATACTCACAACAAGAAAGAATTGATTATGAATAGACTTTTACACCTGTTGCAAGGATTGAAGCGGTAAGAATGTTTTTTGCTTATGCAGCTTAAAAGAAATTCAAAGTGTATCAAATGGATGTGAAGCCAGCATTTATGAATGGAGAATTGGAAGAAGTCTACATTGAGAAGCTTGAAGGTTTTCCCTTGACTCGTGAAGGAGATATGATATGTAAATTGAACAAAGCTTTATATGGACTGAAACAAGCACCTAGAATATGGTATGCAAGATTAGATAAATATTTGATAAAATTGGGATTTGCTAAAGGCATAGAAGATAGTAACTTATATCTAAAATAGATTGAGAATGACTTATTGATTGTAGTTATCTTTCCTGATGATATTATCTTTGGAGGTGAAGATGAAGCTAGTGATAAATTTGTTGATGAAATGAAGACATAATTTGGAATGAGCATGATTGGTGAGATGAAATATTTTTTAGGATTACAAATAAAATAGAACAGTGAAGGTATTTTCTTATGTCAATAAAAGTATTTAAAAGACTTGTTGCAGAGATTTGGAATAGAAAATTGTAAGCCGGTTGGCACACCTATGGTAATTGGTCATAATTTATCTAGCATAGATGAAACACCTACAGTTGAACAAAAGAAGTATAGATCCATGATTGGAGGATTGCAATATTTAACTCATACAAGACCAGACATATCACATGCAGTTAGAATTGTTACAAGATTTCAAGATGATCCTAAAGAGTCACATTATGCAACAATAAAAAGAATATTTAGATATTTCAAAGGCACAATTGACTATGGGTTATGGTATGAAAAATCAAATGACTTTACCCTATGTGCATACACATATGCAGATTGGGGAGGTAGTGTTGATGACAAAAAGAGTACAAGTGGTTGAGCATTTTTCCTTGGAGGAAGATTGGTTTCTTGGTTAAGTAAGAAGCATAATAGTATTTCATAGAGCACAGCAGAAGTAGAATATGTAGTAGCATCAAACAATTGTAATTAGATAATATGGATAAAATAAATGTTGAAGGATATTGGAATCAAATTTGATGAGCCTGTTATGATACATTGTGATAACACCAGTATAGTAAGTATGTCGAAGAATCTTGTGTTGCATTCTAAGACAAAGCATATAGAAATCAAGTATCATGTTGTAAGAGAGAAAGTTGTAGAGAAAGAAGTCAGACTTGAGCATATAAGTACAAAAGAGCAGATTGCAGATATATTTACAAAGCCCTTACCTAGAGATACATTTGAGTATTTGAGAGGTATGCTTGGGGTTATGCCCCAACCTACTTTTGAGAAGTGATGCAGATAGTTGCATTAGTCTAGTGGTATATGATCTCTATCCTTTCTAGACTGTATGCGGGTACCTCCTTTATGGGGGAGTATGTGTGTTTTGAGCTGAGTCATAAAGGACTCTTGTGAATGTATTTTCTGAACAATGTCTTTTGACATTGAGGTTTTTGAAATGGATTGACATAGTGATGCTTTATTTTTCATTGATGTCAATGGGGGAGAAGAATACAATATAAAATGAAAAACCTTTATTGATTATATTTCAAAGCAGTAGTGTTGCAGTTTGGTATTTATGAAACTTGGATGTTTTTCATCTATGCTTCCATCAATGCCAATGGGGGAGATTGTTATGAATGAATGTTGAATATGTCCTATGGGTGAATATTTGGAGTCATTCTGTAGAAGTTGTATGTTGCATTGATGACTGTGATTGTCATTGATGTCAACACAATGATCTACTAGAGATTAGCAGAGAAGAAGATAATGTTTGAATTAGTGCACGTGGATTATTGCAGATCAAGCTATGCGAAGTTGAGGATTCATTCTATATTATGTCCCAAGATTATGGTCAAGAGTGCGTACATAAACTCAATTATTCATAACAGTTATGTGTAATTTAGTGGAAGCAGTATTCAGATAGTGTTCTTGAGAAGCCTCTTGTGATAACTGGATTATATCTCCTAACCGGGATAGAATCTAGGCATGCGAAGTTATACAGTTGATGAAGACATTTTGGTGGTGACCTGGATGAGATAGCATGGTTATAGGTCACACGTGTGAAGAATTATTTTGTTTTGAAGCCGATAATTTTATGTAATTATGGAATATTATGTAACGTGTGAAGGTTTATATTTTGTAATTGGTTAAGCCTTGTTGGCCGACTCATTTGTAAATATTTGAGTGTGGTATAAAGGAAGGATTTTTTTCCTTGATTGATATAGGAATACAAAATAAATTTTATGTTGATATTATAAGAGGATATGCGAATTGTAGAGATCTGGGATTGAGATCTAGTGAAGCAGTTGGTGTGATTTGGCATAGGTAGAGGAGCAAAGATAAGTTGCTGAGATCAGTAATTTTTGGTATTATTCTATTCAGATAATATAGAGATCAGTTGGACAGTGTGTTCAGTGATCTTGCCCTTGAAGTTGTTTGGATAGTGGGTCCTTCTGTCTTCCATAACTCTTAACCGGGTTATAATCTTTTAACAGGGATTCAAAGTCTCCTAACAGGGACTCGTATGTACTTAATGTATTTCATAAGGCTCCTAACAGAGTCCATCCTATCACAAGGAATTTTCATATTAGTACATCTTTTGTGGGCATCATTCCCATCGGGGTTTACTCTCTAATCAAGAGGTTCCCTAGTCAACATATATTGTGTTATTGTATTGTTGTGTATGTTTATCTTTCTATAGTTGTTTCTTATATTGATTACATGGTTGAAATATGATAATGGTGGTAAAAGTTGTTATTATCTGATAACTGATTTACCCCTCCCCCCCGCCCCCCTCTCAGTTATCTTGGTGGACTTTACTTTCTAATAGAAAGTAGTAGTTATCCTTCTTGATACTTCTTTTGTTATAATGGATGAATTATTTGATGATGTTTATATGAATCATTCTTAAAATCTTTTATTTAATCTTGTTGATGCAAGAAGGTGTATGATTAATGCAAGTGATAGATTTTTCTAGTTGATTTGGTAGTTTGGAGTTGTGAAAATAAGTTATTTTCCTTCATGGAATCTTTAAATGTAGTCATCTCTTATGAAGCATTGATGTATTACATAGTTGATTTGTGAAAGACTAGGGTGTATTTATTGAAATACATTGTGAGTTTGAAAAATAAGTAGATCTTAGAGCATTTGGTACATCACCTCTTATCAACTTAGAGTTTTCATTTAAAAGCACCATCTCTACCCTTTTCCCTAGTGAATTCCAATAGTTTTAGGAGGTATCATAAGGGAACCAACTCATAATATAGAAGTTCACCTTTGTTATGAGAAACCCACATTTTTGAAGGTGTTTCTATGTTTCAAAGGATTGTTGAGCTCCTAATGTAGCATCAAAGTGCAATCCTTCATGACTATGTGCCATTTTAACTTTGTTTCTTGTTTCTTCCCCATCTTCATTCAACTTATTCTAGACACTAATTCCCATGTTCTATTCTTTTCAATCTGAATGAATTCTTCCATTTCTTTCATCCATCTATCATCTTTGTTAGCTTCTGCAAAGGTCTTTGGTTCCATATTAGATAAAAGACAAGTATTTTTTTGTTCACTTGCCTTAGCAAGTCTTCTCTGGGTTTCGAATCCTTTATTTTTATCTCCATTGATCTATTCTTTTGAATGATTTTTTTGAACACACTTTGTTGGTGCCTTAGGTGCTTTCTCTTATTCCTTTTCTTTTTTATTTGATTCTTCCTTGTCTTCATCTTCTCTCTATTGTAGTGTGGTGGTCATCTTATATCTCACAAATCTTAGGTTCCAGAGAAACTTGATTTCATTCTTCATTAACCTCAACCTTTGTTCTTTGTAAAATCCTTTTGAGTCTCTTGGTGTAACACAAGGATATTTTTCTTCTTGTAGAATATCCAATAAAAATTTCTTCATTAGATCTTGAGTAAAACATTATATGATCCTCTTTATCTCTACTCATGTAACATTTGCTTCCAAATTTTTTGAGATATTTGACAGTAGCAAGTCTTCCATACCATATCTCATAAGGGGTCTTAAAATGATTAACTCATGTACCCTATTAAGAATATAAATGACAGTATTAAAAAATACTTTCCAATACATATCAAACAGTTTAGCATCTTTCAACATTGTACTAATCATTTCTTGAACTATTATATTCTTTCTTGCAACAACTGCATTTCATTGTGGAGTCCTAGGTGCAGACAATGTCTCCTAATACCATGTTCTTCACAAAATCTTTAAAAATCATTTTGATGTAAATTATCCACCTCTATCATACCTTAAACACTTGATCTTAACATTTATTTTATTCTCAACCATAAATTTGAATACTTTAAATATATCTAGGGTTTTTTCTTTTTCTTTTAAGAAAGTAACCCATGTCATTCTAGATTAATCATCAATAAGAAACATGAAATACCATTCACCATTTAGTTCTCTTATTATTTTAGGTCCACATAGGTCAATATGTATCAGTCCAAAAGGTTTTGTAACTTAGAAATTTCCTTGTTCTTGAATCTGGTCCTTATTGCTTCCTCATGTGACATTACTTGCATATTGTATTAGTAGGCTTCATAATTTTTAGAAAATCTATCATTGCACAAGTAGAACTAATTTTCACCATGTTGTCAAAATTAATGTCCCATCCTTTTGTGCCATAACCAATATTCACTACTTTGAGCTAGCATATAACTTCTTCATTTATTTTTGTTTAGGTAATAGGTGTAATACCCCAAAAATGGGCTATAAGTTCATTAACCTCCTATATCATCAAATCATATGAAATCGACATCAAAGTCCTAATCTAAGGCACATCTAAACATCATCAAATCTAATTGATTATCTTAAATTTTGCATCGGAGAATATTCCTAGTAATATTCCTAATTATCTTAATTATCTTTAATTTTATAATTATTTGGCAATAAATCACATTTATCCTAAAATTTGATTAATTGAATATTTTCATATTTAATTAATTAGATTTAATATTTGCCACTTAATTATGTAATTAAATTTAATTCTATCTATTATTAATTGTATTATTTAATTTTGACAATAAATCAAAATTCCTATCTTTAATTGATTAAATTCTTATTTAATTAATTAAAGCATGTTGTCATTATTTAATAATATAATTTTTAATAAAAGTTTGAATAAATAGTTAATTAACCCATAAATTAATTATTTATTTTCAAAAATCAGTTGAGTTGAGGATAAATCACTTTATTTATTTATTTAATTCTTAATTATTATGCATATTCAAAAGAAACAGTTAAACTCCAAATCAGAAAATCAATGCAAGTTATTGACTTTTTGGAACTCAACATCCTTTTGGAGTTCAAAAAGTTGATCTAAACTCTAATTTGAGTTAAAAAGCTGTTTTTGCATGTTTTTGCATGATTTTGAGAATTAACTATCTTTTATGATCAGATAACTCAAAAATCAAGATGAGTTAATTTGAGTGATTTATGGCTTTTATTCATGCACCTCCAAAGCCCTGGATTTCTATAAATTAAGGCTCAACTCTTCACAAATCATCTCATATTTTGCACAATCACGCTGGAGAATTGGAGGGTGAGGAATCAACTTGCGAATTCAAAGCTTTGTGAGATCAATTTCAATTGCATAGTTTTTATATCTTAGCATAGAATTTCATAGTTTTCATATCATTGTTAGAATCTTCATTGTTAGATCATTTAGCATTCATAGCATATCAATTTCATATTAGCATTCATATCATATCAATTTATCATTCTTATTGCATCATAAAATATCAAAAATATAGATTAATTGCATTCAATTTCATATCCATCTTTTGCATTCAAATCCTTCATTTAGGTGTCGTCTAGGTCACTGATCTCGATTACAATCTGAGAACATTAATCTCGCACCTATTAGAAGGTAGTAAATCGCTTGGTTAGATAGCTTTCAATTTTGTATGATTTTGATTATCACTAACCTCTAATGTTTTACTGAGTGTTGTGTCTACAGATCAGGTACAATTTTCACACACACATTTCTGGCGCCCACCGTGGGGCAACCCACCTTTGCATGCTGGTTTTGATTTTTTTGGGGAGCTAAAACCCCAAAGTTTCAAAGATTTAATTTTATCTCCCAAACGGCTTGGAATTTTGGTCTGAAATTTTTTTTCCAGGTTGGTGACATATCATGGAAGCTACAGTAAAAAATTTAGAATTTTCTAAAATGTTTTGAATTTTTAATAATTTTTTTCTTGAAATTCCGGAAAAAATTAATATCTGACGCAAATCAGCATATTTTTTGAAAATTTTTATATTTTCGGAAAGCTCTTTAAATTATATAGGGGGTCCATTCTTTGTGTTTTAAATTTGGACATGATATCATAGCTCAAATAGTCAATTTACAAAAACTGGTCTGTATTGATAAAATGGGTCTCTAGGGCACAAATGAAGAGGTTTTTCTAAAATTTTTGCATTTTTGGAAAGATCTCTGTTTTTTAGTAGGGGTCTCTATTCTGAATTTCTATTTTTGTGGCCAAAATCATATCAAAAAAATTAGATCTTGTTGACTAGGTCAAATGCAGCAAAAAAAATAAAGTTTTGTGATGGGTATGCACTTATTTTTTTACATGATTCAATGAATGATATGAGTTGTCATTTGGGTTGATTGCTGGTTATTATTACTGATAATAATTGATTTTTAGAGCTAACCCTATGGTTTTCATAAGTTGAATATATTTTGCATATCTTGTTTGCTTGTTTGCTTGTTGGAGAGTTCGTCACTTGCTTGCATGGAAAAGCTCAACAAAAATTGCTAAAAATCAAGCAAAATCTACTAAGTGCGTTGCAAGGATCCCAGGTATTCTCCTTCATCTAATAATATTTTGATTTGGGACTTAAAATAAATCTCTTATGTGTCAAGCTTGTGTGCATCTTTTCATGCTTTTGATCTATTTCTACACACTTGCATAATTGATACTAGGTTGTGAACCCTTAAGGATTCATTAAGTAGTCTTAGAATACTTGTGATTGATCTTGATTGCTATCTTGGGTTATTGGACTCGCTAATCCGCCGGCCCCTCATTTCCGCCCCGTGGTTGCAATCTCAGCGCCATAAAGGGGAGGGGTCAACAGGACAGAAGCGTTAAATGTTCCACTTGGCAACCCTTTTGTGCTTTTAGGAACTCACTTGTTTTCTAAGTTGGGGACTCATTTTTAGCTTGTGTGAGGTGTTAAGTGTTCCACCTTGTGGACTCATCTCATATTTGCTTTAAGCGTTAAGTGTTCCTCTTTCTACTTTTTGAATGCTTTTGGTAGATTTACTTTCAGAACATATATCTGTGCTCACATAGTAATTAGGCCCTATGAACACTATTCGTGATTCTTGAAAGATTGGATTCCCAGCGAAATCCTTCTTGATGACAGAATCCTGGTAGGTAGGGAGGATACTTAGTGCGTTTCACATTCAACTTGGTTAGTGCATCTTCTCTTATTGATCGACACATTCTCTCTCCGGAGAGGTTGATAGATCACGTAGGGTTGATATCACAAGCTTTGGTGAATCAAAATTGGTTAGTGCGTCTTCTCTTATTGATTGATACATTCTCTCCCCGGAGAGGTTGATAGATCACGTGGAGTTGATATCACAGACCTTGGTGGAACAAAACTTTGTCTTAGCGTGTCGGATTAATCTGCTTGCTTTGTTTGGGTTAAAAGTGAAGAGGTGTCAAAACCTTGAATCTGGAGCCAAGTCCCCTTGTGGTATAAATCTGTGAGTCATCTTTAGAGAGGGTTAACCGTAGCGGACAATCCCTTCACAGGGCAAACTGCGTTGACGGAACCTCAAGCGGTAATAGCCATTTTCGCCATGGTAGTGACAACCGCTATATAAATGTCCTTGTGGAAGAAATCTCCACGGGTATGGTTCATTGTTGGGTTGTCAGATCTCCCTAGCAGCTCTTGAAGATTAAGTTCTCAGACTGTGTCAAAACCCTGGTGCGCCGGGATTGGAGTTCACCCCTTTGAATCATAAAAGTTGCAGAGTCAAACCATTACTAAAAACCCTAGAGAGGCCAATTTTTCATTCTCAGGTATATGTGTGTTATTGCAAAACTTTTTCAGAACATACACAATTAGTACTCTCAGGAATTAGCACAATTTGGTCACTTGATTGTTCATGCGCAAGGTTGCTTTTGCCCTTGTTCATTGTTTTCAGACGTGCTTGGAATCACTTGCTTGCTGTTCTGCATGCTTATTTATCTACTTGGCTCTTAAAAATGATCAAATCTGGTATAACTTTCAAAATCTGAACAATACAATTTGCAAACAATCCAAAACTGAAGACCTTACATTTTGCAAAAAAATTGACGTAAAATCTTTCTGGAGTCAAAAGTCATTTCAAGAAGTCAAAAGTCGTACGAGTTTTGTCAAGTGTCATTTCAGTATTACCCAACTATTGTATGAGTTTAGCAAATGTCATTTTATAGACTACCCAGTGTCGTATGAGTCTGCAGAGTGTCGTTTGGAAAAATTTGAGAGAGTTGTCAGAAATTGTCAAATTGCAAGATATCCAATGTTTCCAGCCTAGTTTCAGAATCTGTCAAAAATATCATTGTGTCAAGAACAAATCAGTAACTATTGATAATTAGTACACATGTCTCAAAGAATCAGTAAACAAGAGGAAGAAGCTTTGATCGCCACTATAATGAAACAGATACATGCTATGCAAGTCCAGCTTGACAAACTTGGGAAAGAAAAGGAACCTCTATACTCTTTTCCATTTGATAAAGACTTGTACATGTCACCATGCCCCCGGAAAAAAATTGAGCAATATGATACCTCTTCCACGGAGAGTGACACATCTAGCTTTGAAGACTATGATGACTATGATGACAGAAAATGTAATGATACCTATGACACCTCTATTCCTAAGAGTCCTCCTCATCGTTCATTCCTTCTTACTACAAATGGGCCGTCACATTGGATAGATCGTGATGGTGATCCATATGATTCTGATTTTGAAAGAGACTTTGATGGCTTTTGTGGACAATACCTTGATGATGATCCATCTACTACTGCTGAGGACTATAAAATACATCGTGCTAGCTTGAAATGTCAATACTATAAGGATCTCTCCTCTAAGAACTCTCAGGCTGAAAATAAAGATTACACTCTCAAGCAAGATCATGTTAATGTTGAACCTTTGTCTGGTGATGGTTCCCTTCCATCCCCTACTTCCTCCAATACCAATACATTTCCTAAAGCTTCCGAGTCTTTCAAATCTTTCACAGAACCTTCATCTGACACAAGCTCTGATATTTTTCATGTGGTTCCCTATAGTTATCCTCCAGGGCTACCTCTTAAAGAAACTCAAGCTAACCTTCACTTGGCTGCAAATACTTTCAATAATGCTAAACCTAAAGAGCCTAAGCCTTCATATGCTATAATGCCTACTTCAGCTAGTCCTTCACCATCTCTTCCAAAATCATCCATACAATCCCAACATGCTTCCTTGTCCTTAGAAGTGGCTCCATGTCAAGAGGACTCTAAAAATGATAAAGAAAAGAACCTAAGGAAAGATCAAGATCAAGAACCCTCCATTTTATCCACTCTTTTTCCCGATGTCTCTTATCCGCTTCATGGTTCTTTTGATCCTATACCCCCTTTTTCATGCATTCCACCATGTCTTAAGTCTTCACCTAAGCAAGATCAAGCTACTACTTACACTGTTGAGCTTATTGACAATCAAAATAACCTTACTACACTTGCACTTTCCAAAGATGATACTTCCATTAAGGTTGGTAAAAATAGTGTTCCTTCCAATGTTAAGCCTATTGAAAATCAAAAGAAAAATTATGCACTTGTGCTATCCAAAGATCCTTGTCAAGATCAAAGTCTTCCATCTTCTTGTTCTACCACTCCATGTTCACTTCCACTTTCTACTCTTCCTAAGTCTTTGCAAGCTTTGAACAATCCTATCAAAGAAGGTGCTCATATTCAAGATGTCCATGATTCTATTGAAGATCCTAATGCTCACTCTAAAGATGCTGATATCCTTGGTTGTCATATAGATGCTGATGAACTTATTGATTATCCTTTTGCGTCTTCCACTTCCATCCTTGGACCTCTTCCACCACTACAAAGATCTTCACGCCTTCCTTCCATCTTGGGTCCTTATGTCCCTTCACTTTCCCCTCCTAACTCTCCTAATTTGCCATCCATTTTGGGTCCTTACATCCCTCCATCTCCCATCTTTCCTCAAGATCAACATAGATGCATACCCTTGAATCCTTTTCATCCACCCACCCATCTAAACCAGTCATATCCTCCTTCCACAAATCCCAAGTCTTTTGGAAGTAACTTGAATGTTCAATACAAGAAAAAGAAGCAATACAAGAATCCATCAAAAAGAGAAGATCACCATGTCTCCTCTAAACGACATGGAGGCATAAAGTCAAAAGAGATATCTAAAAAAAAAACTACAAGACAAGTATGGGTTCCAAAATCCATCATTGAAGATATTATCTCTAAATCATCAAAAGGAAATAAAAATCCTAAGGCTATATGGATTCCAAAGTCTCTCTTGAAAGAGTCTGGTGTTGAGCAAAAAGTGAAGTTGACATTCAAGCTTCCAAAAGCTTCCACTTCATCTCCCTCCAAAAATATTCTTCCATTCCATGTGCCTAAACCACAACCTCTGCTATCCATTCACCATATTCCTTCATTCAAGATTCCTCCATCCTCTCACCACCCTTCAAGGTATGTGTTGACGTTGATCTTGCCTTCCTTTCCACCTACCCTTTTACAATCCTTCCATGCATTATCCTTTTATCTTCTATCATTTTTCCTCATTTTCCTATTCCTCCTATCTTCCAACCTCACTCGCTTTACATAAAACCTTATCCTCCATTTTTCTCTTCCATCTCCCTTTCCCTATCAGCATCTTTGAGCATATCATTTTGAATCTTTGGCATATCATGGTTTATCCTTTCAAGGAGCATTACATAAAAAGCTTGCCTTCTTCCAAAAAGAGACAAAATTAAAAAAAAAAAAAATTGAAAATGTGCCTTGGTGAAAACCTGGAAACAGGCACCTTGGTAGCAAAAGTAAAGAGAAATAAATTCATCCTATGGTGAAAACCACTCCCTTGTGGCACCTTGGATAAGTACCATGATGAAAACCTGGCAATCAGGCATCATGCGTAGTTCTTCTACATATTTCATCCATTCCATCTTCTCTCTTTGATCTTGACAATGTTGATCTATACACGAATATTTGGCTATTTTGTGAGCTATCTTAGGATGACCTTGTTTTCATTGCTTCCATGTTTAGCCTTCATATCCATCTTCCTCCATTCATTTTCGCCTATGGCTATCCTTTTCCCCTTTGGTCTTGATCTACGAAAGAAAGAGTAAAACTCGGTGCTATGAAGCCTCTTGACATGTCTACTCCTTTGGATTGCATTCTTTCCTGCTCTTGCATTATGATTTTGTGCTTATCCTATGCTAGCCTTTCATTTCTTGTCCAAATGCGCTTTACATGACAATTTTTCCCTAGCTTGGGTATTCTTGAGGAGTTTCCCCTTGAGGATTTCTTCCCTTCATTTTCCTTCATTCTCTTATCTTCCATCTCTTCCACTAGCTTGCTAATCCCTCTTGTTCTCCACCTTGCTAGACATTGGGACTGCACGATATGATCTTGCTTGGGAGTTTGCAAATGGAAAAAGATGCTATCAAGTATACCAAGTATCAGAACAATTATCAGAATCAGTATCAGAACCAGTATCAGAACAATTATCAGAATTAGTATCAGAATCAGTATCAGAACCAGTATCAGAACCAGTATCAGAACCAGTATCAGAACCAGTATCAGAACAAGTATTAGAATGAGTATCAGAACAAGTATCAGAACACCTACTAGGGCTACACCTTTCTCTTTAGTTTATGGGTCTGAAGCGGTACTGCCTATTGAGGTTGAAATCCCATCACTCAGAATCAAAATGAATGGACTTGTCACTGATGAAGACTACAGAGTGTCTAGGTTACAAGAACTTGAACTACTAGATGAGCGCAGACAAGCAGCGTATGATCATCTCAGAGTGTATCAGAAAATAATGTCTAGAGGCTACAACAAGAAAGTCAGACATAGAGAATTTCAGGTTGGTGATCTAGTGTTGAGAGAAAATCTTAAAAATCAATCACATCGAGAACGCAAGGGGAAGTTCGAACCCAATTGGCTGGGTCCCTTTGTAATCACTGCTACTTTTGGCTCTGGTGCCTATCAACTCTCAACAACTGAAGGAGAACAGCTCCGAGAACCAATCAACGTTCTCCATCTAAAGAAATTCTATGCCTAAGGCATTCAGTGCTTGGTAAAATGTCCTGAAAAAAATCTTTAAAATCGGAAAAAGTCCTGAAAAAATGAACATCTTGGTGAAAACCTAGCAATAGGCGCCTTGATGATTCACAAAAAAAATCAAAAAGTATCAAAAGTACAAAAAAATTGAAAAAATGAAAAATACAAAAAAAAGAAAAAAAAAAAAAAAGAAAAAAAGAAAAAAAAGTGCCTTGGTGAAAACCTGGAAACAGGCACCTCGGTAGCAAAAATAGAATCTCTACCAAGATGGTGAAAACTCGGCAAACGGGCACCACTTGTTCCAAAATGCTCCATCTATCAGCACAATCTTGGTCTTTCCCAGCTTTCAGTCTTGCTTTAGTTTTTACATATCTCCCGGTTTGTTTCTGCATATCCTGGTTTCAATAAGTCGGTCTGTACACCAATCAGCTCAAGTGTCTGTATCCTATCAATGTTCAAACTTGGGGGCAATCAATGTCATATCTTATAGTCTCCAATGTATCTTAGACATGTCATATCCACTCAGAGTCCTTTGAAGCTTCAAGTTGAGTCAGTCAGTCTGTCTCGTCTCCAGAAAGGATTTTGCATCAACAACAATCAAACATCAAACTCCAACTGAAAACAATATGTGCTTTTCATGCTTTTATCTCCTTGTATGCTTACTGATTCGCATTGAGATTTTTGCATATTGTGTCCCTTCGAGCTCTTCAATGATGTCCTTTACAGGATTTAGAGAGTGATGACTGGGGGCATAATCTTTTCTTTGTCTTCTGCTTGTATGTGAAAATCTAACAACTTTGGAAATTTTGGATTGAAATGGTGTCCGACTGTAAGAGCCTCTATCTCGAATTGGATGGCCATGCGTACCTCGACCATTGATACCCAAAAAAAATTCAAGGAAGTTTGATCTAACTATTGTCTTTTTGAGTGAGTTCTTCCTCCTACTGTGGAACGCAATCTTGCCTAAGGATGTGAACGATAAAGGGTCACTACGGGTAATTCACATTGGATTTAGAATGATCTCTTGACTGTTTGATGTGTTTGTAACGCAAGGCGTACTCAGGTCATCACGACGTGTATGTTTTGATGCTTGTACAAATTGCTATATCAAAATGGACATGATATTCAGGTCATCCTGGCGTTTGTGCCTTGATGCTTATATCTAATCCGACATTCAACAACTAAAATCAATATTCATATGTCCATGGTTGTTTGACCAGTGGGTGTTGTATTGATTCTTGCACATACAAATCGATATTCATATGTCTATGGTTTCATGGCTAGTGGGCATTGTATTGATTTATCCGGTTACCTAAAAAGTTCAATGATGATAACAAATCGACACATGATCAGTGACTAGGTCCTAGGTCTTAGGTTGCATTTCATTTTGCATGTCTCATTGCATGATCTCACAATGATTAAACGAACTTCAATGCTTAAATGATTCTTCAAATCGCATCTTCAAGTCTAACAAGAGCTGAATCTCACACGAAGGTTCCTCCAATGAAATAGCAAGTAGAATCCTTTTTCGGGATCAAAATTCAAATCTGAGATCATTCATATTATTAACTACTTGCATATTCGACCTTCAATCATCACAGAAATCTAGTATTCAACTTAACTGATTATCTTACATCAAACTATCAAAATTTCAACTTGGTCAACCATGGTCAACTCATGGTCAAACCTAGTCAAACTTGGTCTTTTGGGACCTTCCAACGATGCAGAATGCGTTCTCGGATGTAAATAACCACTTCTCAGATCAATTAACATGCTTCTAAACTATCAACGCTGACTTTTCTTGTCAGATTTCAATTTTAATCCCGAAGGGGGCATGCTATTGCACATCATTCAAAGTCTGTAAATCAAATTCTATCGATCAAGTCTATCAATATCTTTCATCAGTGATCAAGATAAACAATCATGTCTAGTTACTGATTCATCAAAAGTCCTCATCGCTTGAGGCAAATCTATCATCACTTGGGGCATATCAGATTCATCAAGATCCATATCAATCTCATATTTTCTTAATCTTGTAAACTGTATCAATTTTTGCAACCATCAGATCATAGTGTTCTTTCCTTGGTTCTTCGGCAACTGAAGGATTCAGATGTGATACTTGCTAGTTCTGCTAAGACAATCGAGTCTAGAACGGGTCACTCACTTCTTATCAATCCTAAGGTTCAGAATCAGGCATTTTGACACTTTTTCGCAATCATAGGTTCATTTGCTACTACAGTGAACATTATCTTTGGTCATTCAAGACCTATTATCTCCATATCAAGTCAATATCAATCAACTCCTATCTCAATATCTTTCAATCGGTTTCTATCTTGAGATCGGTTTATCTTTTGAATCAATTTCATATCTTTATCAAACACAGACTATCTTTGAACCACTGCGCTTCGCACAGTAATTCAAAGAGGGGCAAAATGTAATACCCCAAAAATGGGCTATAAGTTCATTAACCTCCTATATCATCAAATCATATGAAATCGACATCAAAGTCCTAATCTAAGGCACATCTAAACATCATCAAATCTAATTGATTATCTTAAATTTTGCATCGGAGAATATTCCTAGTAATATTCCTAATTATCTTAATTATCTTTAATTTTATAATTATTTGGCAATAAATCACATTTATCCTAAAATTTGATTAATTGAATATTTTCATATTTAATTAATTAGATTTAATATTTGCCACTTAATTATGTAATTAAATTTAATTCTATCTATTATTAATTGTATTATTTAATTTTGACAATAAATCAAAATTCCTATCTTTAATTGATTAAATTCTTATTTAATTAATTAAAGCATGTTGTCATTATTTAATAATATAATTTTTAATAAAAGTTTGAATAAATAGTTAATTAACCCATAAATTAATTATTTATTTTCAAAAATCAGTTGAGTTGAGGATAAATCACTTTATTTATTTATTTAATTCTTAATTATTATGCATATTCAAAAGAAACAGTTAAACTCCAAATCAGAAAATCAATGCAAGTTATTGACTTTTTGGAACTCAACATCCTTTTGGAGTTCAAAAAGTTGATCTAAACTCTAATTTGAGTTAAAAAGCTGTTTTTGCATGTTTTTGCATGATTTTGAGAATTAACTATCTTTTATGATCAGATAACTCAAAAATCAAGATGAGTTAATTTGAGTGATTTATGGCTTTTATTCATGCACCTCCAAAGCCCTGGATTTCTATAAATTAAGGCTCAACTCTTCACAAATCATCTCATATTTTGCACAATCACGCTGGAGAATTGGAGGGTGAGGAATCAACTTGCGAATTCAAAGCTTTGTGAGATCAATTTCAATTGCATAGTTTTTATATCTTAGCATAGAATTTCATAGTTTTCATATCATTGTTAGAATCTTCATTGTTAGATCATTTAGCATTCATAGCATATCAATTTCATATTAGCATTCATATCATATCAATTTATCATTCTTATTGCATCATAAAATATCAAAAATATAGATTAATTGCATTCAATTTCATATCCATCTTTTGCATTCAAATCCTTCATTTAGGTGTCGTCTAGGTCACTGATCTCGATTACAATCTGAGAACATTAATCTCGCACCTATTAGAAGGCAGTAAATCGCTTGGTTAGATAGCTTTCAATTTTGTATGATTTTGATTATCACTAACCTCTAATGTTTTACTGAGTGTTGTGTCTACAGATCAGGTACAATTTTCACACACACAATAGGCATTACCATCAATCCTTATTCTTCCTGCAACTAGTCTTTTGGAGTCACCTTTTTTAATCTGACATCCAAAACCATGAAAAGTAAGCTTACACCCTTTATTGCATATTTGACTAGCATTGGGAAGGTTGTGTCTTAATCCCTTAACATAGTGAATATGTTATGTCTTATTATTCATCAATACATATAGTTCCTTTTCTAGATATTAGAGTGACCTATTCACCACCAACCTTAACAATCCACCATTATATTTGTTAAAATCAAGAAACTTTATTTTGTCCCCAGTTATATGACTTGAGCATCCAATTCCAATCACCCAAGCTTTTGGTTCTTCTTTTTCATGTAGAGAAGTCCACATAATCAATTATTTTCCATTATTTTCATCAATATGTAGACTACAAAACTTTTCACTACCATCCACTTTCACAACCATAAACAATATTGCATCATTTGAATCATTAAGATCTTGATCTTCAAATGAGTGGAATTCTTTTGAATAAATAATTCTCTTCAGCTTATCTTTATCATCTTCTCTCTTTTTTTATGTCATCTCTTCTATAATTATCTTTTCGTTTGTTATCATCATCTACCTTTGTATTTTTTGGTGCCTTTCCTTAGTATTCTCACAAAGTTTATTGATGTGTCATCCAGATCATTGCTTATTTTAGGTTCATCTTCTACCTTCTTGATTTTGAATACAACTTACTTCTTGACATTATCATATTTAAATTCTCACATCTCAAAAGCAGAGTTATCTCTATAGAGTTGATCCAAAGTATACGTGTCTATGGTATGACACTCCTTAATAGTATATACCTTAGGTCTATAGGATTTTGGATGTGTTATATGCACTATTCTCACAACTTAATCTTCCTCTATAGTTCCACCAATACCTTTGATTGCAATCACTACCTCTGTAACAAGGTGCAAGTAACTATTAATGTTTTCTTCTTCTGACATATTTAGATTCTCAAATTTTTACTTTAGGTTTTACATCTTGACTTTCTTGATGTTCACATCTCCTTCATAAATATTACTAAGTTTTTCCCAAACATCCTTTGCAGGCTTGAAGTGCATGACCATCAAAATATTTTAAGCTCCCAAACCACTTATGATCACATTCATTTCCTTTCCATTGTGTTGGTGTCCAAAATGATGCTTATGCTCTTTATAGGCTACCAATATACCCTCAGATGGATTTTAGGAATGGTTAACTCCAAAATGTTATGAAGGTCTTAGGGTAACTGGACCAAATATAGGGACTTAACTGCCCTCTTCTGCTTCTGGCTCTGCAAAACCAAGGCGGGTGCACCTAACCCAGTATAAACTATACTTCACACACCAAAGACTAGGTTTGAATAACAGATAAAAGGATAGTAAGAAAGTACTGAATGACAACCACACATTCATTGACTCTCCATTACTATGGGGTGGAACCTTACACAACCAAATACCGCAAACTTAAGGAATGATTCTTAATTTCGTGTGTTTGAATCAAAACAACCCCAATCAGGACATATCAACAAGGAAATACTTATCTAGGCCAGTGCATCATCCATTGGGCAAGATTTCTTAGACAGACTACACACACACACCAGAATATATCTGAGATTCAAAGCCATAAACACATTTACAATCCCCTTTACTACTTACAGAATATCCTTACATAGACAAGAAGATAGACCTATGTCCCATCTAAAGCATCATTTCATCTAATCCTGGATTAGAACTCAAGAATGGATACATATACATAAAACAATATGTAGAGGACTAGAAAGTTCAGAATCTATTTGAGTTGACACAAAGGAGAGATAAGAGTCAAGTGCCTGCATTAAGTATGAAGAATCCTCAAGTGTGTATAGTCAATCCAAAGGAACCATGCTTGCAAACTATAGCTTAGACCTGCAATTTTCTTTCTATTGTCAAAATACACTTAAACAGATCATTACAATTCAGACTGGGCAGAAGACTCACAACCAGAAAGTTTGAAAATCTAACTCCCAATAATCAGAAAATGATCACAAAAATCCCTTTATACCAGGGTTACAATGCAAGCACAATGATCATTTCAAATTTAAAAACACCTAACCCCACTGAGGAGTTAACATAGACAAGACAGGGACCAAGCCGCAGCATGCAAGCGTCACCAAACCAGTCAAATCTGGCCACTAAAGCATTCAATTTTGGTAGGTCACAAGAAATCCTCAGAAAAAAACCCTGCAATCATATTGAAATCGGGCACCAATGGCTAGCCGGTCGACAACCAATTAAAATCCAGCATGTCAGCACCACTGGTACCGCGGACCCATTTTAACTCCGCAATTGCGACGTCTAGCGGTTAGTCACATGATCGCATAGCCCAGAGACGGGCTATGAGAACATGCGACAACCTGCAAACACTACCTCTGCAACCACAGAACCACTGCCGCTACCAACACAAGACGTTAGTCGCATGATCGCATAGCCAGGAAACAGGCTATGCGAACATGTGACTAATCGCTAGCAATCACCACCACTACCGCCAAACCTCAGACCCCACCTGGGCCCGCCTGATGCCACATGTCATCACGCCATTCGTGATTCACGCCTAGTCACCAACACTAGAGCCACGCTCTGCAAGCCTTACCTTTTGGAAAGATCGGACGGTGGTCGCATGATCACAAAGGGGAGGAATATTCCTCACGATCATGCGGCAACCGTAGATCTCCCTTGCATTGTCATTCCGCCTAAGAAATACCAGGCCCACCATTCCGTGATCATGCGACTACAACAAACTTAACCGCCAGCCAAGTCGCCAGATGTTAGGGACTTAACCGCCAGGAATCAGCGACCGAGAGAAAATCGCAAGTCGCCAAGTCACCAAAAAAAAACTAACCACCAGAATCTGAACAACACAAAGAACTGGGACCACACGGACAGGTGGCAGGCGATCGCATGTCAGAAAAGTCTGACATGCGGCCATGCGACAGCCAATCAGAACACACATCTCTGCCTCCCCTCTGAACCTCTCGGGCCCACTGACGAACTGCCACCTCAACATCCTCGGACACATGTCAACCAATCGCATGATCGCATAGCCAGGAACTGGGCTATGCGATCATGCAATAGCCACCCAAAGGCCGCCACATCACCACCTCCGAGACCACAGTACTTCCACCAACGAGCCCCACGCGCAAGGAAGGCACCGGTCGCATGTCAAAAATTTCTGACATGCAATCATGCGACAACCAATCAATTTAAAGCCCTTGAAGACCCGAGCCCACCATCTGATCGCAGTTGCGCAGATAGGAAACGCCATCAAACAGGGAAGAAGTGCGAGGTCAAAAACACACAGGGTTTTCAGCACCAAAAGACAAGTGCACAATAGCTGGAAGGAAAAGGTCAAAAATAACGAGGGTTTTCACACAAACCGAAAACATCATGGATTTTCAAAAATACTGTGGGTTTTCGACACTGTGGCAGATTCTAAAACTATTTTCCTGCAGACCTTTGAATTTGAAAAACTTTCTGGGTTTTGCACTTCAGCACGTGCAATTTGGACTGGAGCAAGGTGAAACATTGGAGAACACAGGGCTAAGGGCACTTTACAAAACACTAAGGATCCTCATCGCAAGTCAAGACTATGATTACAAGCACAGCAGGACAGCATAACAAAGACTACAGAGAATAGGCCATTTTCATAAGATTTTTTCAATGACTGGAAAATGGACTAACACATTGTTCTCATGTAATTTGATCTCATTTAGAGTAATGGTAGGAGTAGTAGGAGAAACATGTCCTTTCACAATGGAGTCCCATATTCCATATGAATAGAGTTCAAATATGATTCTATCTGTATCTTCCAAAAAAATAGTTTGTTACATCAAACTTCAATACCTTTTAACCTCCTTCATGGCCATCCCGAACCTTCCTCAATTTTTTAAGATTCTCCTAGAAGAACCTTTCTTTGATATCGATTGTTGACTAAAACCCAAGACTGAGAGGGGGTGACACAGTCTTGAACACATACTTAAAATTATTTCAATCATATTTCCACACAATTAACTTTAACCAACTTAACAACTGTATACTAGAAATAGTATCTTCATAGAATTATTATTGAACAATAAATCAAATAGAAACTAAATAACCACAATTAGCAACTCTATTTAGCAAATGAATGAACAATTAAGCATCCTATGGCTCCCTAACTAAGAGTGTTAATGTGAAGCTCTCAGCAAGCCTCCATTAATGACAGTCCTAGAATGAGAATATGATATGATAAGCAAGCTAATTAATTCAACTCCAAATAGAAATGCTCAAATTAACTTCTAAATTGTCTTTCTAGCTATAATTCTCAAGAGGTTAGATGCGATTCTCAGATTTGTGGATTGATTATTGATTGATTTTGGCCTTTCTTTTTGTATACACTTAAAAATGGCTTCATTAATTAATTAAATATTTATTATTTAATTCATATTGACTTGATAAAATAATTAAATATTTATTATTTAATTAATAATTATTTCCTCTATTTATTAAATAGATTATTCAATTTATTTAGTAAGTTCATTATAGTCTATTCCTCTATCCTAAGTCTTCTAATTAATCTTATTAGAGTGATTTAATTAAATATACAATCACCTAAATATGACTAAGTTCCCTAGTCCTCCTTACTTACCTAGTCACCTGACACATCACTTTGGCTAAAATAAATAATTATTATTAATTATTTATTGGTAATTAGCCTCACCCACACATGTCCTATTCTTAAGGGTTATGTGGCCTCATAGGACTTGGTCTCATGACCACATGTCCTCTCTTAAACCAAGCCAAGAGACATGTCCTATTCCTAAGGGGCTTCTCAAGCCACCTCTAAGGGTCAAAGGTGACTCATGGGAAACTTGTGCCAAGAGTCCTCATGAGGAAAAAGTCCTTCCCTCTTCCTCTCTTTGGTCTTTGTAAGACATTTTACATGTGTCTTTCCCTTCCACCTTGTTCTCCTCCATGTCAATGTGAGAGGAACATCATCCCTATTCTTCCTCTCACATTCCAACTACATCCCCCTTTCTCTCAACTCCTTCAACCAAGTCAATCCTAGCCCTAGGATCTTCCATCTTTCATTCTCCACCGTAGGATAGTGCCACCTAGGCTTAGATCCTCCAAAACTCTATAAAAGGAGCCTTATTTCCCCTTTGTGAGCTAATAGGTTTTTCTGTAATCAAGCATTCAACCAATAGGCAATCAAGCATTCAAGCAATCAAGTAATCAAGCATTTCAAGAGCATCTCATTCACCATATTTGCATAATCAGGTTTTAGTTTTGCATACCTTCATCATCAATCTCCACACTTTGGTATCATCTTGAGCAAGAGGCTTCATTTGAAAATCTAAGAGCTCAACATCCTCAAGAAATCAAGGCTAGGAGGGCAATGGAGACAAGCTACATGGTAGGTGAAGGTAAAACCTTGTTTTAGCTTCATTTTTAGTGTATTCTTCATTGTTGTTTGCTAATTAGTTTGATTTATTAATCTTAGAATAGTTAATTTATCATTTAGAGTAGTTAGACATCTAATTTGCATACATTTTTTGCACCCATCGTGGGGCAACCCACGTTTTTAACATTCTATTTTTAGTGTTCTTTGTGCAAATTTTTCTACAGGTCACTTCTACACATTTGTACCTGATTCTTGCGCATACATCCGTTTCTATTGCGTATCCATTCTGGCATTTTCTATAATTTGTCCTTTTCATTTTCTTGTGCATTTACTTTAAGTTTCTGCATTTTTAACATTTTCTGCTGCGCATTAGTTCTTTCTATGCATTGGTTCCATCGCACTGTGCATGTATTTTGTTTCATTGCGCATTCATACATTCTGCGAATTTATCTAGTCTAATTGCGCATTCAGCTCACTGTTCTGCGCATTTGTTACTTACTGTAGTAAAATTTAGTTTTTTGTTAGTTTTGATTTTAGCTAACCTTTGACAAGTTTCTGTTCGTTCTGGTAGTCTCTAGGCTATTTTTGCAGGATGTTATTTTGAAGACCCCATTGCTCAATTTCTAACAAGTTTGTTTGCAGGATTCTTAAGGGGTTTTGCAAAATAAATTATAACCTTGTTTGAGCTTTAAAATATGACATGTTTTTAATTTGTGTGTCTTCTTTAGCATAGATTAAGTGTATGTTGTGTCTTGCTTAATAGCTATCTATAATTCTAAAATTATAACAACATATCCTCTCCCCTCGCCATTCGTGGACCTTGGGTGTAAGAGAAACTGTTATAATTTTTAGAGGGCGGTCTTTGGTGGGAAAAGAGGTACTCACCCCAAGGAATGACCCAATGGGTAATAGGCTAAAGCTAAGTCCTTCCAAACCGGTATATAAAAAATGCTAGTGTGATTAGTCTCACATTAGATAGGTGTGAATTCATTGTGGCAACCAAAATCTCCTCCAATACCCTAGTGGTACGTTAAACTCCTACTTAGTAGAGGTGAAAGCCTTGCTTTGAAAGGATTGGGAGAGCCCCCTTAATTGGAAAAATGACTTGATCACAACCACCTAAACGAATGTCCTTATTAAATACTTTTGTATAGTGGCCAAAAACCTTATATTTGTTGGCTCAAGGGGTCACCCAAGCCCATGAAGACACCCCACATTACTCACGGTTCATAGTAGAGATAGCAATTCTTTGGGAAGTAATGACCCATTGAATTCAGAACTTGGTGTGCCTAAGAAGTGAGTGCACTGTAAGGAGGAGCCCGTGCCTCCAAGTTCCTAGGTTGTCCGCTATGGATTTGCGTGGTTGGATTTTATTATCCTAGTGGGGATTTATGAGATATCGTCCTTGCCAACCTTAGGATTGTAAGCATGTTTGTGCATTCATACTAGAAAAATTAGATTAAAATCATTTATGTCTTGCACATGTGTGTTTATGCATTTTACCTTTGCCAAAAACCAAAAATATCAGAAAATCAAAAAATTCCAAATCTTGCAGTTCCAATCCAACAAAAACAAAAACTTGTGCATTCATACACTTTTCCTACACATCTGTTACACTATTCTGCGCATCTGTTAATTTTCCCACACATCTATTCATAATTGTTGCACATTTGTTTCATTTGGCTGCGCATTCGTCAAACTGTCATGTGCATTTGTTGCTGCGCATATACAACAGCGACCATTTCCACAAGCTTTGAAAATTTCACAATCACTTTTTCAGATACCCATTTTCGTCCTTAAGAAGATTCTAGAAAAACATCCGAGCTACACAGACCTCTGATCTTTAGTTTGACCATTTTCATCAATTTTCATCATCCTTCCTTCACCAAAAGTCATTAAATCATTTCTTCTAATCTTCTAAAATTCCAAATTTAGTGTTGAAAACATCACCTTATCTATCAGATTTTGATCTTTGTGAGTTTATCCTATTAGGATCTATCATCCTCAATCAAACTTACTTAGGTTACTATCTCTTGATTTTTCTTTTTCATATCATAGTGAGATCTATACCTCCTATTGACTTAGATTTTTATCAAGATTTGTCTCATCACTTTTCAACACTTTTCAGTATCTTTTCTATAAAACACTCTTTCCATATCTTTTCATCAACAATCTTTCATCCCACATATCAATTTTCACATTTTTATGGTTCAAACTCAATCTCAGAAACTTAAACAAACCGTTGATTCAGAATCCCTACACAAGATGGAAGGAAACAAAAGCAATGAAGAAAATCCTTGGTCTGGAATTCCTAAGAAAATTTCACTTTTTACATTCAAAAAGGAACCCATAGATCAAGAACTTAGGGATGCTACACAAGATCTTAGATTTTATAATGTCATGGAAAGACTCCTAGACATGGATAGAGAGATGTATTTCCTCATGCTTTCTCAACAAGGAGCCAAACTACCAACTGATTTTGATGTTTCCCATCTTAGAGAACCACCTAATACAAACAATCAAGAAATCCCTAGTGGTTCTCAAGATACTCATGGAGCAAAGAAAACCAATCAGCAATCCAATGCTTCTCAAAACAACCAAAAAAACAATACTTCTCAAAACAACCAACAAAAAAATGCCTCTCAAAACAATCAGCAATCCAATGCTTCTCAGGATACTCAATAACAATATGTTTCCCAAAACACTCAAGGAAACACATTATCTTTGGATCCTGTTCTACAACAAATCCAGATGCTTCAACAACAAATCTGTGACATCCAAACTGGATCATCAACTAAAAAGTATTCCTTGGATGATATATGTCCTTATCCTTTTGATAAGAATTTAGCAATGATTCCATTCCCTCCTCATTTTGAGGTACCAAAATTTGACAAATACAAAGGGAATTCGGATCCACAAGACCACATTCGTGAATTTTGTGCTGCTTGTATTGAAGTCGCTCACAATGACACTTATCTTATGCAACTATTTCCATGAAGTTTAGGAGGACAAGCCGTGGAATGGTTCTCCAAACTACCCCCAAGCATCAAATCTTTCAATGAGCTTCTTGACAAATTTGTGACTCATTATTCATATAACATCAAACATGAAGTCACTATGCTTTATCTTTGCAATGCACATCAAAAGAATGGAGAACCCTTCCTTACTTTTTTGTAAAGATGGCATCAATTGTTTGCCAAATATCCATGAATGATTCCTGAACAAGAAAAGATGGATATCTTTGTACATAACCTTACACCAGAAATGAGTTATAGGTTACAATTGTAATGTCCACCAAAATTCAATAAGATCATAGAAAATGGTATCAAGATTGAGGAAGCCATGGTCAAAAAAGGTGAGATAAAACTTTATTCCAAAGACAATGTTGGGTCCTCAAATTCCAATCCCAACAACTATAACAATGACAAATCCAAATTCTGGAATAAAAACAAAAACATTGTCAATGATGGGATTGCTGATAATTATAATGTCAAACCAACACAACCCCTTCTAAATCTCACAAGTCAGGCCAATGCTACTCAAGCTACCTACAACACTCAATCAACAAATCCAAACACCAACAAAGATTCATCTAAACCAAGATTGCCTTTTATGTCACCTCGAAGAAATTTTACTCCTTTAGGGGAATCTCTCGAATCCGCATTATGGAAGTTAATCACAAAGAAACTCATTACGCTTCCCGAAATGAAAGATTTTGAACCTAGAGTGAAACCTTCTTGGTGGAATGGGAATGATTATTGCAAATTTCACAAAGGAAAAGGACATAAAACCAATGACTGCCAAAGGCTCAAAAATGTAATTCAAGACTTAATTGAAAGTGGTGAAATTGGTGTTGATGGACATACCTCAAATGAATCACATACGGCTTTCAAAGATCCACTTCCTGAGCATGAAAAAGGAGGTTCTTCCAATACTAAGGGTGACAATCAAGCCAATTATAATTCTACTCCCTATAGATATGTTGGCAACATTTCTGAATGTCATCCTTCTAAGTATTATGCCAATGTTGTTACCATAAAGGAAAAATCAGAGAGTCAACCAATCCATGTTACTACTCATGCTCAATCCAAGGTTACTCTCCAAGGTGTCTCGTCTAAACCAAATGCTTCTCAAAACAAGTTTGTTTATGTCCCAAAGTCTACACCAAATATTTCCAACTAGTACAATCTTTTGGAACAACTCAAGAAAACACCTGCCCAAATATCCATCTTAGAGCTTTTGCGCCTATCCCCGTCTCACAAAGATATCCTTGAAAAAGCTCTCTTAGAGACCCAGGTCCCCCCACAAATATAGATCATGATCAATTTCAAGCTATGGTGGGACATTTAACAACCCCATATTACCTATCCTTCACTAAAAAAATGATGATTTAGCTATTACCCAACCTCATAATGCTCCCCTACATATCGAAGTCCTTGTACAGAGTCACAAAATCAAGAGAGTACTAATAGATACAGGAGCTGGCTTGAATATATGCACATTGAAACTAGTCCTTGCATTGGGATTTTCTGAAATTTTTGTAGATCCAAAGAAGAAAATCACAATAAAAGCTTATGATGAAGAAGAGAAGTCATCCAAGGGATTTGTTGTTCTTCCTATCAGAGTCAGTCCTATAATCAAAGATGTACCTTGCCAAGTTCTTGACATGGATCGTGCTTATAACATTCTCTTGGGAAGACCATGGATTCATTCCATGCAAGCTGTGCCATCAACTTATCATCAGTGCTTGAAATTCCCTCATAATGGTCAGGAGATCCCTATCAAAGGAGATACTAATCCTTTCCAATATTGTAACACTATGACGACATCTGATTCTTTGGTACCTTATAATTGTATTGGATCTTCTACAACTACACCCATTGATCCTAGTAATATAGCATCAACTTCTAAATCAAATGGGATCAAGATAGACATAAAGGAAAGTAGTATGGGAGAATACACTCTAGGTCAAGCTCTTTGCATCACAGAGTTACCTTTATCTCCTAGATCATATGGTATATCTTTGATCACTAAACAATAATCAGAACCCCCTTCAACACTTGTTTATGACACATTTATAAGTGGGGGCACAATATCCAAAGAGGCAGCTGAGCGTAATGCTAATCATTTGCTTAAGTCACAAAAGAATGAAGAGGATATCAAACATGAATATATATCACCTGATGTCTATGGTAAAGGGTATACTTTGCTACAAAAGATGGGATACCAAGGTGTTGGACCTATAGGGTTACAAAGAGAAGGTGTTATAAGACCAATTTTACAAAATCCCAATTATCAAAGAGATGCCACAGGATTAAGGTATAAAGGAGAAGGACCAAAAGAACCAAAAGGAAAAGTAAAGATCACACCTTTTCATGAGACATCTAAAGCTCCTGCCTTACAGTTCCAAAAACATGGTATGTATGTAGATCTAGAGAATCATTGATAGACTTGGGGATAATGATGATTCTGACTCAAATGATTAGGAATGGGATTCATTATCTGATTGTACTGAAGAGATAGGAGTTGATGTTGTCCATCACTATAGTAATGATTACCATGAGGAAGAGAGTTCAAGGATTGACTCACTTGGATTAGTCCCATGTGATACTACTTTTGTCAATTGTGAGGAAAGTGAGCTTTATCTTGCGATAGATGAATCAGATGGGAGTATGGAAATAGACCTTGCTGACACCATCATAAACCTTGACAATGTTTCCATCAATACCAGCTCTGCCTTTGAAACTGACCTGAATGATCCAATGCCCCTTGTACATCTCGAAATTATCGATTGGGATTCTCCTGATCATCCAGAACTTGATGTCTTTCATAATGATGATGCCATCATTGACTATCTTAGAATTAGGGATCATTTACCACCAGGGGATCACAATTCAGGATTTCCAATAGAACTCAATGCCATGGCCAACTTTGGAGAGAGTGCCAATCCTTTCAGTCATAAAAATATAAAAATAATCAACAGATCTAATGGTGAAAACCACTCAGTGGAAGTTTTAGATCCAAAAATAGTAAAAAGAAAAGATGCATCTGATGGTGAAAACCTCTTTGAGGCACTTGGCAATGGAAGGATTGACACTCTTCCCAATTATCTATATCAAGAGCAATCTGCCATCCTTATAGAACCAACAGTACCTCTTAACATTATAATATAAGAGTCTCCACGCATCCTCAAAGTAGCAGCATCCTTGACAGAATCAGAGAAAGAAGCTTTTGCAAAAATTTTCAAAGAGAGACAAATCAACTTTGCTTGGTCCTATGTTGATATGCCTGGGTTGGACCCTAATCTCATTATGCGTCATTTATCTATCAAACCAAGTGTAAAACCAATTAAGCAGAAGCTCCGCAAGATGCACCCACACATTGCACTAATGGTTAAAGCAAAATTGAAGAAGCTCTTAGATGTTGGATTCATTCGGGCTATTGATTATGCTGAGTGGATTTCAAATATCGTCCCCATCTCAAAACTAGACAAGTCTATCCGGATTTGTATTGATTTTTGAGATCTTAATAAAGCTTATCCAAAAGATGACTTTCCTCTGCCAAATATTGACATTATTGTTGATCTGACAACTGGGCATGAGATGTTATCATTAATGGATAGTTTTTCTGGCTATAATCAGATCAAGATTGCACTAGAAGACCAAGAGAAGACTGCTTTTACTTGTCCGTGGGGTACATACTGCTGGAATGTGATGCCATTTGGCCTCAAAAATGTTGGAGCAACTTACCAAAGAGCTATGACCACAATCTTTCATGACATGATGCATACCATTATGGAAGATTATGTTGATGACATCTTAGCAAAATCCAAAGACAGAGTTGGTCATTTGAGAGTATTGGATAGAATATTCACCCGGATGGAAAAGTATCAGATTCAACTCAGTCCAAAGAAATGTACATTCGGAGTCGCATCCGATAAACTGTTAGGGTACATTGTCTTAGCCAAAGGAATCAAGGTAGATCTAGAAAAGGTTAAAGAAATAATGGAGATGGCTTCCCCCACTAACATCAGTCAGTTAAGATCTTTGCAGGGATGTCTCCAATCCATCTGAAGATTTGTTTCTCAACTAGCAGATCGAAGTCATCCCTTTCAACATTTGTTGCATAAAAATATCTTATTCCAATGGGATGATAAGTGTGAGGAAGCTTTCAATAAAATCAAGCAATATCTAGCGAATCCTCCAACTCTGATGTCACCAATTCCAGGCAAGCCACTCTTGCTCTACATTTCAGCTACGACAATCTCACTTGGTGCTCTTCTGGCTCAGCAAGATCATGAAGGGAAAGAAAAAGCCATCTACTATATCAGTCGCACCCTAGTGGGATATGAGCTAAACTATTCTCCTATAGAAAGAGTATGTATGGCCATTGTTTTTGCTTCATAGAAGTGGTGACATTACATTTTGTCACATTCAATCAAGCTCATTGCAAAGATTGATCCTTTAAAGTATCTATTAAGCAAGACAACATTGACAGGCAGATTGGCTAAGTGGGTCATGCTACTTAGTGAATTTGATATTGAATATGTGGACAGGAAGGCTATCAAAGGCCAAGTGATAGTAGATCAGCTAGCAGATGCCCCATTAATAGATGACCAACCTATACACATAGAGTTTCCTGATGCACACATCTTGGGCTTATCTACACAAACATGGAAACTATACTTTGATGGATCATGTACTCAGCAGGGTTCAAGAGCTGGTATTCTCTTTGTCACACCGCAAGGATACACAATTCTGAAATCATACAAGCAGCTCTTTCCTTGCACCAATAATGTAGCAGAATATGAAGCTTTGCTGATTGGACTAAAGATGGCTTTACAATGGAAAGTAGCTGAAATTAATGTCTATGGGGATTCTTAGTTGATTATAAACCAGGTTAATGATGATTATTAGACTAAAGATGATAAGTTATTACCATTTAAATGTATGGTTGATGACTTCAAAAAATATTTCTCAGTCATCACTTTTGAGCAGATTCCTCAGCATGATAACAAGGCTGCTGCTGTAATGGCAATGATTGCTTCTTTGTTTGATACAGAGGATACCAAGGCCTGTTTTGAGTTTTTGGTGGAATCCCTAACTTGTCCTACATATGATGATCCTGATACAAGTATTATATGTCATCTTATTGGACATGACTCCCCAAATTATGGAAAAATATATTCTTATTTGAAAAATGACATCCTACCCCCTGACCTATCTCGAAATAAAAAATGAACTTTTCTCCGCCAAGCCTCCTGCTATGTCCTAATATCTGACCCCCTTTATTGGCGAGGTCTTGACGGTACTCTCCTACGATGTCTTGAGCATGATGAAGCTCAAACTACCTTGCGAGATGTACATGCGGGTATTTGTGGGACACAGTCGAGTGGTCCCTCTTTGGCTAAGAAACTCATGCATATGGGTTATTATTGGCCTACCATGGAAACATATTCCTTTTATTTTTCTAGGGCATGCAAGAAATGTCAGATACATGGAAACCTTATTCATTCTCCAGCACAAGAGTTACATCCTTTTACAACTACCTTGTCATTCAGTCGGTGGGGACTCGACCTCGTGGGCACTATCAACCCTCCATCTTCCAACGGTCACAAATGGATTATCACTGCAATAGAGTATTTTACTAAATGGATTGAGGTTGTTCCATTGATTACTACCACAGGGAAACAAGTATCCATGTTTATACTAAATTATATCATTTGCGAATATTGTATACCTATGTATCTCATTATTGATCATGGGAAACAGTTTCAAAATCAGGACATGGATAAACTGTGTACAAAATTCCATATCACCCATAACTATTCCTCCATATACTATCCCCAAGGAAACGACCAAGCTGAGGCATCAAATAAAACAATTGTTAAAATCCTACAAAAGACTGTCAATGATGCTGGCCATGACTGGCATATCCAACTGAATCCAACCTTATGGGCTTACCGCACTTCCATCCGTAATCCCACTAGAGCCACCCCATATTCCCTTGTCTATGGATCCAAAGCAGTCCTACCCCTCGAGGTCGAGTTGCCTTCACTTCGTGTCACTCTCAAAGATTTGATTCCTGATGAAGAGTATAGAGTTGCACGGCTAACTAAACTAGAACTACTGGATGAACGCCGTCAGAGAGCTTATGATCATTTGAAAGTCTATCAGCAGCGTATGTCTCGTCAGTATAACAGCAAGGTAAAGATCATAGACTTTCAGCTAGGTGACCTAGGCCTTTGAGAAAATTTGAAGAATCAACAACATCGTGAGAAGGAGGGCAAGTTCAAACCCAATTGGTTAGGTCCTTTTGTAATTACAACAGTTTATGGTTCCGGGGCTTATCAATTGTCCACACCTGAGGGAGATCCTTTAGATGAACCTCTTAACAGCATACACCTCAAGAAGTTCTATCCTTGAAATCCCAATACAAGGGCTATGTATATATTCTGTAAATAAATAAAGAAATAAATAAATAAAATCAAAAGAAAATTGCAATAAAAGCATTTGGTGAAAACTTGGAAATAGGCGCCATGTGTATCAAGTTAGCTCCTCCATCTATTAGGATTCTTCTAGTTTTTCCATTCCTTGTATATATCCACAATAAAATGGCTAGTCAATCACCATTTCCACCATGTATATATCATAATAAAATGGCCAGTTCATACACCATCCATTGTATCTACCCATAATAAAATCCCATCATAGCTTTATCTTTTGTCATGGTCTTTGTCCTAGTCTTGTTGCGTCCTTCTTCATCCATAATAAGTCAGTCCATCACCTAGCTGGGGGCATGTCCTCGACCTAGTTCGGGAAGTGGATCTATGATATTCATGACTCTTAGAGGACAAAATGGAGTATTTTCACCAGACAAGCAAACACAATCAAATGTTCTTCCACAATGGTATCTTCATGATGAATCACAATCTGTGATCTATCCTTCGAAACATGGCCGCTTATCTATCATTCTTGACTATACATCATCAATTGAACTGATCACTGTACCTTACACTATCTTTTGGAAAAAGAAATGTATATTCATGGCAAGCATGTTAGAATGATTTGTTGTAGATTATGCTTTCATATCTGGATTTCATTGTTATCATGTTTCCTATGCTATTTCGGGATATCTTTGACATGAGTTTGAAACTCCCATATGTCATTGATTAGAATAGCTAGGATGGGGCATGGTATTTTCTTTGATTGTTGTTTGTGGGATATTTTCTGATGAAATCGAAGGAATAAATAATTGGGGTGTCTGTGCGTAAATGCCTTCATCAGTTTAATAGTATTGTCAACATACAAATCATGTTGTTCTACAAATGCTATTAATGGTGATACGCCAACACATACCTCGACTCCAAATATTTGTTCCCCAATGGAGGGGGGGAATATTCCTTGTTTGTTATGCAAACGAAACTTAGGTCATCTCGGTTCAATTATACCTAGATGCTTGTCAAGTTTGCAATATTAAACTCCATGCAAGAAGTGCTCAGGTCATCCTGGTTTAGTTATACCATGATGCTTGCATTTTCTTGCAACATAATGAGCTCAATGATGAAAATCAAATTCCAGTTATTATGAAGTTCTAAGATATTACATGAAATTGTGGAGATATACTCATTTCATATTTCATTTTGCATTTTATTTAAACAGTTCACGACTTGCATATCAGTGCTCCTTTTATAGGTATTTGTAGGTTATCTTTCTTATTAGATCATATGTTCTCCTAGTCCATTCTTCTTGTGTCAGATACATTGTTATTTAAGTTAAGGACATTTGGACAACACAAACATTAAGTTTTCACCTCGCATCTTACAACATTTAATCAATTCATTTAGGCCATGCATAATCTTCATTAGGTATGTTCATTCGTATATTATCCATCTATATTACATGCATATTTCATGTGGTGTTATGTTATAGTTATCATAACATCTCATTATCTTTTTATTATGATGTAAGTTGTTATATTTTAGTCATCTTAAGAACATTTTCATTCATTACATATTATATGCATTTTACACCATCATTTATTATCCATTCAATGCCCATTATCTACATTTTACACCAAATATATCATCATGCATTTATTATCATTCATTTATTATCCATTCATTATCCATTATCTACATTGTCTTTACATCATTGTATTAGTAACCACATAGCATTGTATAGAGTAAAATCATTTAGGACATGCATTTATATCAACATCATATGTTAGGTCACTAACCATTATGCATCAAATAGAAAATAAATCATTTTTCATTCTAGGACATACATTGTATGCATATTAAAGTAAATCATCACATCCTGCATATGTCAGTATGCACATGTATATAAACTTATCAAAGCAAATCATGATAGAACTGCATCACTGCAAATATAGAGTCCATCATATAGGGTCCAATCATATAAAGTCCATAAAACAAATAAACTATCCAAATGTCCAATGATATAAAGAAACATAACAATGTCCAACAGTGTCGATCAAGTCAATAATATAATGATACAATGATACAAAGAGTGTATACAATGATATCCAATATCTATGATCCACTGCCTCCAGACTCTATTTGTCACTGCATGCGAGATGCAATGAGACCCCGTGCTGCTGAACCACCTGATCTTGAGGCTCCAGCCTGATCCCCTGAACCTATGGGTGCTCTCAGAGGGTGTGATGATACACCTCCACTACCAGCCGGTACCTGTCTATCATATACCATTGTCCTAATAGAAATTGAGCTCTCTCTGTAGCTCCTAATCCACTGATCCCTAGGAACCACCTATCTATAGGCCTCTCACCAGTAGGATATCTCCTTCCCGACCTGTATCATAGCTCTCAGACTATCTCCATGAGGACCCAAATCCTCTATCCGCTGCAACTCATCCAGTAACATCTCTGACTCCCCGAGTCTCTCTATAGCTGCATCATGCTCATGTCTAAGCACTCCCATCTGGCTCTCTAGTCTCTCTATCCGTCTCTCCAGTCTAGGGACACGGTCTGCTTTCACTTGTCTCATTGCTAGTCAAACTAGCAATGAGTCAATATTTGGATCCTCCTCCTTCGCAGCATCTCTCTGTAAATAGGGATCTTGTCCCTCGATATCCATCCTTTCTAGCTCCT